>CAUHTR010007258.1:0-222176 GCA_959609185.1 Schmidtea polychroa | reverse complement strand
TTAATAAGTTATTACTATTAAAAAAAGTTTCAATTTATAATTAATTATTAATATAACTAAGAGTGGAATTAATAATAATATTAATTAATAAGAACTTATTAAAAATTATTATTAATAAAAACTAGGGATCAATAATAATGTGTTATTTATAAATTATTAATAATAAATTCTTATTAATTATAAATAATAAATATTTATTGTCGATATCTATTCAATATATTATGAAAACATTATAATTTCAAAAATAAAAAATAGAAATGATACCTGAAAGTATTTAGACAAAATAGTAGAATATGTTGCAAAATGCAAGGAATGCGGACATAAAAAGTGTTTTTATGGGTAGATAAACGACATTGTACATAAAATCGCAATAAGTAAGAATCTAAATGACAAAAAATAAAAGCTTCGATAAAATAACAAAACTAATCAATAATAAATGTGTCATAAACAAAAATGGACAATAAATAAAGTCCTTGACATTAAGTAAGATGGAAAAATTTATTACGAAAAAAAATCATACATATATGCACAGTGCACAAAATTTCTATAATAAAAAATACACAGAGGACAATAATTAAAGGCCCATTACATAAAAGTAGGAACTTCATTTTAAACATCGAAAAAGGAATTTCGAATATTTTCGAAGACATTTTTGGGTTCCTACATCACTAATTATTACATACCAACAAATATGTAAGTTTTTTTAGTTAATTTATGCTTTTTGGTAGAATTTCTGTGAAAAATTGACGACTTATACTAAGAAAAATTATTACATAAAATTTGAAAATTTAAAAATATTTAGAAAATCATCGAAGTGTTGAATAACAAATAAATGTCTTATCTTTAAATTACAATCTATCAGAAATTCTAAAAACTATTTTTAAAAATTATTAAATCAAAAGCATGAAAATGAATTACTAAACAGCTTAGACATTGTTAATAAATTTATTATTACGCTATAAAAATTAACTTAATATAATTTAAATAGGAAAAATCTGTCCATCAGCGCAATTGATAGTCTGTTATTTAATGTCATCTTGACTCATACAAACTGAGCTTTGGTGTATCACATTTCAAATGAACATGTGTTTTCAGATAGCAAAGTTAGTGAAGAAAATAAAGGAGTTAGTGAATCTGCAGAAATGTTGCTATATCAGTTAATCCTATCAGTGGCTTTTTCTTTCTTTTTTCATATTAAATTTTTATATTCTGTTTTCCATGTTTACTGTTTTCAAAAGTTAAACTAAAACAAAACTGTTTTGCTGGTCTATCTAAAGGTTTTTGCAAACGGGCGACTAAATCCGAAAATGCTACTTAACTTGGAAAGATCTTGAAAATCGTTTGAAAGAAGGAAGGACAATTGATGATAATCTTTAATTTAATTTATCTTTAATTTCTTTTATTTAGAATTCAATGTTAAATGTTAAAGTTGATCACTTGATCTTTTCAAATATATTATAATAGTAACCTTAATAGGAACTTAATGATCAAAACTCTGAACTTAGGTTTAATAAATACGGAGTAAATAAATTTTCAATATTAATGTATATACACATGTATAATAAATATTTATAAATAATTGGTTTTCGTTATAATATAAGTTTGGTTAAGCATTGTATAGCTTTGCATCTTAATTTGACTCTTCAAGACCAATTCCATTCCTGTAAGTACACAATTAATGAGAGTGGTGGATTCTTTCGGGACCAGAGGCGCCAAATTTCAATCTCGCCCGGTCGCCATTTTCCCTAGCTACGGCTCTGTAGTGATGCCTTTATCCAAAAAATTATCTGTTAATATTGCAACTGGAAATGTCCAGTGTAATTATTCTATGTGATTTGTAAAAAAATGTAATAATAAATAAATAAAATGAATTAAATAAAAAATTAAAATATTATTTAAAATGTAAAAATAAATAAGTATTAATAATAAAGTATTAATAATAAAATATTAATAAATAAAGATAATGATAATAATAATAATAATAATAATAATAATAATAATAATAATAATAATAATAATAATAATAATAATAATAATAAATATAACTTGATATACCAAAAAAATCTAATTAAATAAAATAAGTAATTAAAATAATATAATTAATTAATAAAATATAATAAATTAAAAATTAATTAGAAGTTATTTAATGAAATTTAAATTTAAAAAATAAAATTATTCAATTGACCTATATTTGATCTTGACATATTTTATGACATTGTGATTATCTTGAAAGTGCGTTGGAGTCCTCACTGTATACTACAAAGTCATCATGATTGTACCTAAGAGACGAAAAATTGAATCAGAACAGTGTTTTATTACTTTGAATGGTATAGTATAGAATCTATACTATAAATCACTAAACAAGTCTTATTCTGTAATCCTCTGTCACTGTATTTGGAGATTTCAAGTCATCTTCGGTTCTTTTACTTTAACATGAAGTCATATACCAAAAATGCAGAAAATATGTTTTAATATTTATTGTTTTTGAAATTTTTTAAATATTAGAGGGGAGATAAAATGAAAAATGTCTGTTATTTTAATTCAGCACTTAAAATAATTCGACTATTAAAATATTTTAAATAAAAATTTCCAAATATCAAAAATCCATGGGGAACACGTCAGATTAATGGGTGAATGAGTAAATGTTATTCCCAATTGAATGAACTGCTGCTCTAGATGAAACGTAATTTAACGTAAAATAAACTTATTTAATTGTTTTTCTTTAAATTTATTACCGAAAAATAAAATTTACATCTATTTTGCAGCAAAAATTTATCGTAATTTATTTGTATAACATTTTTTACTTAAGAAGAGAAACAATTATTTTCTATTCTGATTATATTTCTTACATTTCTAAGAATAAATAATGAAGTTTTTTTGGTCACCTATAATCTTTTTTGCTTTCTTCATGATATTTCAACAATTAATTTTATATAAAACAAATTTTTGATCTTTTGTAAATAGATGAAATACAGCAAATTATTAAATTTGTTGCAATTCTTAGGAATTCTAATAATCCACTGTGATCATACAACTAAAATACCATTTATTTGACACATAATTTTGGTTGTTAGAAAACAACAGAATCAAATATTTAACCAATAAAATTCAAACCATAACGTATAATTTATGCGATATTTATATTTCTTATTAAGTGCATAATTTGAAAAGTGAGTATTATAAATTTAGGTGATATTATTGATACAACTCGATTGTTCACATTCATACCTATTTACCTATCATACCCACACAAACATTCTTTCATTGTATGTCGAAACAAATGTGGCATGTTTAGGTACTTAACTTATCCTTTAAATGCTTTCGTTAAAATAATAAAAAGGGAATTCGGATTTAAACTCTAAAATAGTGATGTAAACTTTAAAAGTAAAGGACCATATATAAAATTTGACAAAAAGATGACACCAGCCAAGAAGACCACATACATAAAGCTCACGCAATTTTTGAATTGTTATTTTTGGCAGGGAACAAAATTTTAAATTTAATTAATTATTTAATTTAAATATATCGATTTTAAAATTATTGTTATATGGATTAAATTAATATTTAATTCATATATTGTAATTTAAAAGCTTTTATTGTAATGAATTTAAAATTAACATAATTTTAAATTGCTTAAATAATACTTATTTATTGGAATATATATTTTGAACTATTACTATCTTATAATTTTATAGATATATAACATGGTGTAACGAGCAAAAAGGAATACTTACAAGAATTTCTATTTAATGAAAGGCTCTCAAAATTGAAAGTCTTCAAGAGATACAGTAACAAAATGAATGAAGAACATTTGAAGAAAGTACAAGATTTTGTAAAGCAGTTCGGGAAACATAATTTAGTAACAGCAGACGAAGAAAAGGAGGTTTTCCTAAAATACTTCGAAGAAGATGTAATAAAGGAAGTAGATTGCATGGCAGAGAAAGATGCAGAAAAGTCAAAAGAGTGAAACACCGATAAGATTACAAAATTACTGAGTGAAAAGAAGTCGAAAACCTCGGTTATAGTCGGTTATATATTTATTAAATGATACAATTCAAAAAAGAAACGAAAGTACCGTTGATTTTGCCAAAAGAATATGATTACGATGTATGGCGTACGGCGGAGACAAGGAAAGAATGATCACTCAAACTTTTATCGAAGGGTTACGGTATAATTTGCTTTCAACGGCCCTGAGAATTAGACAGCCGAAACATTAGAAGAAGCTGTGGAAGAAATAAAGGCGGAAGACAAAGGTATGACAACAATGGAAGAAGGACATCAACTCAGGAAGTTCAGTTCCTCGGATCAAGGAACAATAGTCGCATTAAAGAAAGAAATACAAAGATTGAAGCAGATTATAGAAAGTTTGAAGGGGCAAGGAACACGGTCTGGAAACGATGTGACTCTTACAAGAATGGGGGATCGTAAGTGTTACAAATGTAATGAACCAGGTCACATAGCCCGATTGTGTAAGAAACAAGAATGGATAAAACCAAAAGGAGAACGAACTTGTTACCAATGCGGCAAGAAAGGTCACATTTAAGCTAATTGCTGAGATAATATGAACGGGGCAAAGAGTGGAATGAAATGTTTCGAGTGTGGTGGAGCGCACCAAGCGAGATTCTGCGATAAAAGGAACAAGTTTAGGTATCTCCAAGAAAAATATGAGGAGGATATAAGAACTGAAATTGCAGACTCAGTAGATTCAGAAAAACAGGAAAATAACTTTGCCGCAATGATAAAGGTTAGTTGGAGTTGGCAAAGAACAGCAAAGATGATAGGAGGTCTTCCTACAAAACCAACATTGGAAGAGAAATATGCTAACTTTATCAATGGTGAAGGTAAAAACCAAAAAAACAGCTGAGGAAGTACGAACACTGAATTCTATTAACAGACCTGAGAAGGCCCGAAATAAACCAGTTACAGAATGTGTGATTGGGAATCGACAAGTGAAAGTCATGTTTGATTCAGGAGCTGATCTAAATGTTATAAGTCAAGAGTTAGTGGAAGATATTGTCAAAGATAACCGATCACTAAGAGTTTACAATTCAACGACAAAAATCACATGCGCAAACGGAAGTACAGTGCAATGTACCGGTAAGATTAAGTTAAATATTTCAATTGGACCTATATTAACGAGTCATGTTTTTGACAATATGCCTAATATATTTCCACATATTTATATAGGACTTAGAAGCATGAAGAAATACGGAATTATTATTGATACAGCAAATGACGGAATTGAATTGCAAGGGATTAAGATTCCATTTTTATCTAAGACAATTCGTGCTTCATCTTTAAACGAATGACAACACCGTACTGGGGAGTCGGAGTGCAGTTGTGAGGAGAGAGGAGGCTCAGCGAGATTGTTATTATAAAGTTATTTTATCGAATAATATAGAAATGAGCAATGCTGGTGAATATCTCATCAAATGTATAGTAGTTAATGATCGTAGGGAGAAATTTGATGATTTTAATGAGATTTGTATATTTAATGGAGAAAGATCGAGGATGGCAGATCGTGACATTCTAATAAGTGACTATGTGGTACAAGGCGAGAATGGGTATATATTAGTAAAGATATGCATGTTAGAGGGAGGTTCAAAAACTCTTCATGCAGGAACCGGCTTGGGATATGTAGAAAAATGGAACGATTTTATTAATGAATCAAATGGCACAGTGAATAAACTCACGAAGGATGAAAAAATAAATGACAAGGCAATAGAAGCAATATTAGATAAAATTAAAGAAGGATTGTGTTCAGATATTAATGAGCATGATAAGCTTGAGTTGATGAAAACACCAAAAAGTAATGAAGATATTTTCAGTAAATACACGATGGACATCAGAAAATCTGATGAAGTGAAACATTACATTGATACCGGAAATGCAAGACCAATAGCGTTTAAGCCACGAAGGGTTCCGATATGATTAGAAGAAGAGGTTGATCATATTTTAAAAGATTTATTAGATGCAGGTATAATTAGGCCAAGTTCATCACCATGGAAATTTCCTATAGTGGTAAAAAAGAAAAATGGGGATATAAGAATCTGTGTCGATTATCGAGCACTTAATGCTAAGATGACTAGACCGATTTTCCCAATACCGGCTGCAGAGGAGTTATTTGATACTAATGGTGGGGCCAGTTATTTTCCTACGCTAGATTTATCTAGTGGGTATTATCAAGTACCAGTTGACGAAAAGGATATACAGAAAACGGCTTTTAGTACAAAGTATAGGCAATTTGAGTTCACAAGAATGCCTTTTGGACTTTGTTCAGCTCCTGCTACATTTCAAAAACTTATGAACATGGTTCTAAGGAAGAAAAATTGGATAAACTGCGTCGTGTATCTGGATGACGTGTTGATTTTTGGAAGAACAATAGAAGAACATAATGAACGACTTGATAAAGTGCTAGGGCGCATCAGAGAATCGAGACTTAAATTATCGCCCGATAAGTGTTTATTTTTAAAGACAGAGTTTAGCTACCTAGGTCATATCATAAATAAGGAAGGTTTTAAAACATATCCAGAGAAAATCAAAAGTATCAGTTCATGGGAAATTCCAGCATGTAAAAAATAGTTGCAGTCGTTCTTCGGATTTTGCAATTACTATAGACGTTTTATTAAAAATTATGCAGCGACTTCAGAGAAATTGAGTGTGATGCTAAAAAATGAAAGCAGTTTCCTGTGGAATGAGGACAGAAAAGCAGCGTTCTATGAGCTAAAGCGGTTATTGTCCTCTCCACCATTGTTTGCATTACCAAGCAAGAAACGGCAATATATTTTAAACACTGATGCATCACATAATAGCATTGAAGCTGCCTTGTCGTCGATACTAGAAGGCGAGGAAAGAGTACTATGTTATGCGTTAAAAACTATGAGTAAGTGTCAGAGACAATATTGCATAACAAGGAAAGAACTACTGGCAATGTATACATTTGTGTTAAAATTTAAGCATTATCTACTTGGATCCAAATTTATAGTAAGGACTGATCACCAAGCATTGAAGTGGCTTTTGAATTGGGATAGCCCAAATGCATCTCAATATTGTGTTTGGAGAGCTGAATTGGAAATTTTTGACATAGTGGTCGAATATAGGAAAGGTAGTGAGCATGTTAAAGCTGATGCAATGTCACGATTACCACCATGTGAACAATGTATGATCACCTATGGCGACCCTAAGAAACGGAGAAATGTCAAAGTATACAAGGATGAAGAGGTTGAGGAAAATGATCATGAACCTGAAAGGATAATGAATCAAATAATCAAGGAAGAGGATGATTGGGGACAATACAAGGATGCAGATATTCAGTTTATAATTAATTTGATGGAGAAAGGTGATTATTTAACTGAAGAAAATCCAAGTAATTTAAAGAATGGCAGTAAAGAACTAAAAGAATTATGGGCTCTTAAAACACATTGGAGATTGCGAGGTGGTTTACTATATATATGCCGGGATGAAAAATATTTATTGGTGGTACCAAGAACGGAAAGAGATTCCATCATTAGGCAGTTTCATTCCTGTTTAGGGCATACAGGTATTGAAAAGACCATTGGAGCCATTAAAAATGAATTTTATTGGCTAGCCATGGATAAAGAGATACAGGAAGAGATACGGATTGGAGACCTAATGATGGTTAGAAACGACGACAGAAAAGGGTTTGAAAGGAAATTTGTAGGCCCATTAACTATTCAGGAAATAATAAACAAATGGACATTTATATTATATAGTGATAAATTAAGGAAGACAATAAGAAGAAACTACAATGAAATTAAAGTAATCGAGGACATAAGAAAGAAATTCGAGATAGAGAATATTACAAAGAAAACCAATATTTGGTCAAGAAAATCGAGCGTAAAAACAAAACAGAGAAAGATTTATCCAAAAAGAGAGACAAGAAATACAAACCCACGATACCGTTTCGATTGTCGGCGAGGGGGATGTTATATGGATTAAATTATTATTTAATTCATATATTGTAGTTTAAACTTTTTTATTGTAAAGAATTTAAAATTAACATAATTTTAAATTGTTTCAATAATACTTATTTATTGGAATATATATTTTGAACTATTTCTTATCTTATAATTTGATAGATATATAACAATTATATATAATAAACACTTTTCTAATTATATAATCAAACGATAGACGCTTATTTTTGAATCAGAATCTTTCGTGACTCTTAATAAATATATATTTTAATTATTTCTTTCCAACTTGTATTTCCACACTCAACTGAATTCCCGAATTGGGAAAAATATTCGCTTCAATCATTTGTAATGAAGCTGATTTTTTATTACTTCAGCATACAGTTTTTATATGGGACATCTGAGATTTAGTAAAAATCATAAATCGTTCAATCATATAAAAAGAATAAATATTAGTGAGCACCGTTAAAAATAAAACAATATTTCTCCATTTAAAAATTGGAAAGTAAGTTTTAAAATTTACAGTTTTTTTGAAATCATTCTTTCATAATTAACAAATTTACCTAAATATTACTAAAAAAACATTTGAAAAAATGTAATAAAGGGAACCCTTGAATAGCTCGGTTAATTGGTTATTTAAATTATATTCCAAATTATTTAACCTTTGATATAATAAAACCAAAATGAATTTTTGAAAACATAATTCAAGTACCATTTATTCAAGGCTGACTTGTACCCTAATTCAATCTAGCAATGTATTTTTTAAGAAACCTGTAATCTTTTAATGCATTCATACACATTAATTATACCAATTTACATCATAAATTATAGGACTTAGGCCAATCAAATTTCGTAACACGATTACATCACAATTATTGTATCATACTATGAAGAACCTTATAATCCTTTCACTCTTCAAACCATATATATATATATATATATATATATATATATATATATATATATATATATATATATATATATATATATATATATATATATATATATATATATATATATATATATATATATATATATATATATATATATATATATATATATATATATATATATATATATATAAGATCTGTGGCCCACACGCACCGAGCAAGTTGACTCATGATGTGTTTTATATTGTTCCTTACTCAATACGATTATTCACACTGAATACACCAAAAAGTATACTATATACGAGCTTGGTAGATGCTAAAGAGGCAACGTTGCGCGTTTAGTAAAGTAAAATCGAAATTATGTGCATCTACATTTTTCCGTATACTCACAATCACCGAAATATATACGCGCAGAGAGCACAAATTCTCAAAGCATATTGCGCAGTGAAATTATTATTTATTTTAGATAAAAATTTCGAATTTATGTATACGAAAAATTCAAACATCAAATGCATATGGTTGCGACCAGGAAGGGATGTAAGTGGTCAGACTCTTAAATATTTGGTTCAGCTTTATTAATTCGATTTCTTTCATGACTGAGTAGTTTAAAATTATTTTATTGTAATTCATAATGCAGAATTTTTATATAAATATCAGAAATTTTCAAATAATTATTTATTAATATTCATGACAACCTTTCGATATTTTAAAGCTGGGAGGAAATTGTAGAAAGTCATTTAGTCATTTTAATTTATACAGACTATATTATACATCAGTTTCACCCGTTTTGTGATACTTACATTAATCCGCAAATGTTTATCTAAAATCGATTCTTGTATTTAGTTATTGCTTTTTCTATATGAAACTAACATAATAAACTGTCTGCTATGCGACTTCATAGATGATTCCAATGTAAAAGAACCTCAGGAAAAATTGTAATGTTTATCCTAATATAATAAATCTCAGTAAATATGATAAATAATTCGCTCATCTTGGGGTTACGTAATGAGTCACCTAAAGACCTACTGGATCTAAAGATCTACATACTGAAGGTTTCCATCAAATACACTCATACCTCGCTATACGGCTGCTCTTTATACGGCTTTTCGCTATAACGGCCTACTTTAATTACGGCACTTTTTCGATTTACGGCCTAAAATGTTTCGTTATACGGCCAAAAAAAAGTGATTAACTGTTATGTAGAACTGCAAAAAGAAGCAAGAACCAAGGCAAGATATATGATTCGTTATGCGGCGTTTCGCTTTGCGGCCAACTTTCCTGGAACGTATCTAGGCCGTAAAGCGAGGTATAAGTGTATTGATATTAGAAAGATTTAGACATGAATAAATTGAAAAATTCATATCACATTTATTTGTGAAAGTAACGCTTCAAAAATTCTTATTCAAGGATGGTATTACAAACATAATTAAATGTTAATAAAATATTATTTAAATGATTCGAGTAATATGAGTCGTTAATTTTGAAGGTAGAACAATTCCATATTTTTTTAAATCGAGACATTTAAAGATTTGCTTTGCATTAAATTTAAAATTATTGAGAAATTCTAGCATTCAACTTGTTTTTTTTGTAATTATTGATAATGTAAATTTATTATCCAAAGTTTATTAAAGATGTATGAAGGAAAAAACTTTGTTATACCAAAATGGACTTATCCCCTTTTAAAATAAACGGTTCCTAACAATTTGACTTAGAGTTTCTGTTTAATTGTTATATAGATTTAATACTATAGAATTTATTTTTCATTTATTTTAAAAAATTAATTGTTTCCATTAAAAATTGAAATGAAAAATTAATATGACAGCAATAACTAATTTTGATTTGACGTTAGAACGATTTTTATATTTAATTTTTTTAATTTTTATTTAACTTTTATGAATCATTATAGACATACAAATGCATTCTGTTTATCATGGGCGTCCGCAAAGGGGGGGGGCAAGTGGGAGCACTTAATTTAAAGAGGCTTCCTGTTTTTTTAAGTCATTAATTATATCTGGAAATCAATGATTTCAAAATCATCTTATTTGTATAAAAACTTTCAATATTAACTGACGTTCTGGTTTTAAAAAGTGTTCTATTTTGTAAATTAATGAAAGAAAAATTCTATTTTGTAAATAAACGAAAAAAAGTCTTATTTTGTATAATGCCCCAAATATTTATTATACACGTGCATTTTTTTTTCAACTCTCTTNTGTACCTCTTTTGTTGAACCCTAACAAATGTAATCACCAAAGATTTTTATTTTTTAAAATATTTAGAGAAGAAACGTGGACCATGTAAAAAATTGTTTTTCAATAAAATTATTTTGAGATAATGCTCCTTCGTGAATGGAAGCATTATCGTAAACTAGATGGTATCCAGTGCCATTAAACTTTGAAGTAATTTCATTTATGAAAACTTGATAGGCATCCTTTGTGGACCCTACAATTAATTTTTTATGTATTGGGCATTTGACTCCAATAGCCAGAACTAATGACATGTTTGGCCCATTGTTATATGTGTTGGGTTACAGGTAATCCACATTTTACCCTTTCGTGTTGTTTCCAGCGCAATCAAGAATACGAGCATGCTGTACCACTAGATACCTGTTGAATGATCAACGTTGGTAATGTATTGCGAATAGGTAAGTATCAGCAAGAAATGAGCATGCCTTACATGACTATAATTGTCAGGTACTCCAGTGGGACCGCGGACTGGCGAAAGAAGGTCTGTGTGCGTCTTTCATTTAGGTCCCTATTGTACTAATATCACTTGTGCTTATGATTCTACTCATATCCCTACTTGATAAGTAAACAAGAAACCCTCTACATAACTAAATTTATTTATGGAAAATACGATTAAACATTTATTATTGTAACGTGTTACTGGTGACGAACAATTTTTGGTACATATTTAGCCACGCCCGCTCGGCTTTATCGTGGCGTCTCCTCTTCTGAGTGGAGAGCCGTTGCTTGGTGACCTCCGTCATCGCCGCCACCACCGGTCTGATTTCATTTCTTTTATATTATAGGTCTTGTTCATTCTAATACGAAATTTAATTGTTCTTTCTTTTCCTTTTGTTGTACACAAACAAAATTAAAAATCAAACTCCAAATATTTATTTTTTCATATTTCAAATATAAATAAATTTTTATATTTTATAAAATTTTATTTTCGACTTTGCTAATTTTTTGTTATTAATATTAAGTCTGGTTCTCACTGTTTCTGAAAAGCTTTATAATAACAGATCGGTCGGGGAAATATTTCAACCTTAATTTAAAATATCTTCAATTAATAAACACGGCGGAAATGTCTTATCTATTTATCTGAATAATTCTATAACCGACCAGTTTATTATAAAATATATTTTAAAATAAATTGATATCAGAAAATTTTCATAATTTCCAATTGAAGCCAAAACGCATTATTTTCTCAATAAAATTAGTAACAATAACAATATGGGAAATATGCTTAATTGGATTTGGCAAAATAATTTAACAGTCTCTAATTACTCGATTTATCTACTAAATTGCCTTACTTCGCAATAACTTAAAGTTCAAACCAATGACAATTTGAAACTACATATAATGTAACTGTTAATTTTAATGTCTCGTGGCTTTGATAATTATTTTCCTCTGTTGTCTTCTTGATTATTGTATTGAGTTCTTATTCTGATCGAGAACACGTTGAGCTAGATTTATAGCTCTATCATACGGAACATTAATTACAACTTGAGCATCTTTAAAAATTTGCCCACTAAAAAAAGACATTTACTAGCCCTGTTATTCTGTATTTTGACCAGCCCTCCTTAAAATGATATATCGTGTTTTGAAGATGAAAAGTCATTTAATCCTTTACAATTGGTATTTAAAAGCTATAGACAAAGCTAAAGCCAAAGTACTATAAAAGTTTTACGAAAGATTCTTTTTCATATTAGAAAGCCCCGAACAATTTTCCTGTTTTAATATTTGGTTTCCAATGGTGATCAAAGGATATCAAAGACTGATGTTTCGGTGCTTCAGAAAAATTAAGCAGGATGCCTGAAAACCGGTTTCATGTAAAATAAAAACAAGTTTTAATAAAATTATGGGGCATCTACAAATAAACTTTGAATCCGATAGTGTCTCATATTTTAATTTGTAATAATACCTCAACGGTGCGAACCTAACTATTAAACATATTCACCACCTAGAAAATCAAATTTTAACATCCTTAGAAATGATCAAAAAAAAGTATTGTTGGGATTAAAAAGTCGACCGTTGGTTACTCTGACTCCACGTGTCCCAAAATTGATAAACACAAACTCCCAACGTATATTTATTTATAGCAAATTTACAATTCTCCATAAATGATAACAATTTTTAGTTAAGCACTATTTTGCTCACAAATCATGATCTAATTTGCTCTGGAAAGTTTCGACCTTATGCGATTTAAAAACAAACAAAAAACTATGTTTTCAAGAAAAACTTTGGAAAGGAAATGTGCATGCAACTCATATATCAACTCATACACGACGGGCCGGTGCTAAGTTTTTGCTGAAGATTGGAGAATGCTAACTTAAAGGACGAGCTCTAACAAGAAACTTCAAAATTTCAGAACCTTTGTGAAAAGTTCAATGGCCCTTTAGTGATTTCTGAAATTGTAAAGAAGAATGTAATCAGCGTAGAAAATAGATACGAGAGAGTTTGTCATATCTGCCCACGATCACATGATACTAAAACAAAGTACATCACGTGTCAACGCTAAGTTTGTGATGTTTACTGAGTAACCTAAAAACGAATTAAGTAGCAGAATTGCTAAAGGTTAAAGAAAAGCATTGTTTTGAGATTATTCGTGTTGTGTTTCCTCCTACTTATCCAAAGAGTTGTTCTATTCATACGTTTTATAATAAATAAATTTTTGCTTCATTTTGTGTCTTGTAATGTTTATAAAGTGGGGTCATTAAAAGACCCCAAAGATCTATAAAGCAATAATTATAAAATCAATGGCTACCGAAAGTCTACAAGCTTAGAGTTTACTATAGCAAAAAGAGCATGTACAAATAAGTGTTCTGAGGTCTCGAATAGACCATGCAACACCCACTAACCGCTAAATATTTTGTCAACCAAGCTAACAAAAAATCCAACTTTATAACTCTGCCAGGTTCTATTCAAAAGGCGCCCTAAATGGATATTTCTTATTGAGAATAATGTTTGCAAAATTTAAAAATGATGGTTTCTTGGTAACCGCGTAAATTAAATGTTAAACAATGAAATGACAAAATACGTTTTGTCACTAAAATTGGTAAGTTAATATATTTGATTATAAAATAAATAAGAATTATTTTATAATTGAAAATTTCAAGATAATATATATTTTCCAGCAAAGGCTTATTTTATCCTTTTTTGTTTAAGTATTAAATAAGTATTTTTAAGCAAGATCAGAATTTTATATTTATAATCTAGTAAAATACAGAAAACAAATTTTTGCTTAAGAATTTTATTAAATGAAAGTATTATGAAGAAATTTTTTTTCAAATTAATTTACCTAAAATAATATTTTTAATTACAAAAATTTTCCAAAACTGTATCATACAAGCAATTATATCAGAAGTAGCTATGAAAATTAAAATTTTAAGAAGTCAATAAATTTAAATTAAAAATTAGTTTGAATTCAGAATAAGAAATTTTATTTATTTAATCTCAATTGGAAAATTTAAAATAAATATTAGAAAAATTTTGTAAATTGATTAATTAATTATTAATTAATAAATTATTACCGTTGGTAGGATTAAATGCTGACTGGTTAAACCAAATATTAAGCATCGAGATTGCTTGAAGTAGGTTTTCGCTACAGATAGGTCTAAACTACATCCTACACTTAATGCTAATAGAGCTGCTATAAACGCAGAGCTTAAATTGAAAGCCGTGTTGGATGGATTTGGTTTTCGAAGAACTGTTATGTTGAATTTGAATTCATTTAAAACTCTTTGTGAAAAACTAGAAGAAATTAAATTCTTTTCTTCAATTGATCGTTTTTCAAAAGTTTCATCATCAAGATAATATTCAACAATATTTCTTGGAAGATGACTGATATTCCACCAAATGATGGAAATAGAGAGCTGCGTTCTTCCGATTGTGTTTGCATCCAGATAGAAGTGATTCATTGCACTTGGTAAATTAATATACATGACCTGACATTTGGAATAAAATGGGCAGATCTGAAACAAAGGTCTGGATGATCTTTGTACTTGATAACGAGGAGAAAGATTTTTCCGCTCGATTGGTATGACAACATTTTTATCGACAACAATAATTCTTTGAGCGAAAATTCCATCTTTATAAAGCGTATCATTTACAAAACCACTTGGAAGATTATTGGAAAAGTTTTTCAGCATTTCAAGTAACATTTGCAGCTTTCGACAACAGGTACAATTGAACTGAAATTTCTCGATTTCACTAACTTGAATTACAATTGGTTTATTATCCGAATCATTGCGACTGAAACAAATGAGTTTATTAGTCTCAGGATCTGGAGTTGTACTTATTTGACTTTCTATTGAATTACATTTAATCGTAATTATCAAGTAGATAGTTACAAATAAACCTAACATAGAAAAATTGATTTAGGTTAATGATTTGTCAACTCAATTTCATGATCATATCAAAAAAATAAAAATTATATCCTCGATTAGTAAGACAAGAAATTTTGTAACGACAAATCTAGAAGTAGGAAAAATGTACCTCTAACTCGCACACACACATGCAAATGGATGCATGCTAAGATACACACATACCCAAAGCATTTCTTGTTTTGTTCATTTTGAATCAAATTTGTACATACATACAAAACATTCAACTAATGAAATTGGATTTATAGTTCATACATGCACTTTTTAGTTGCACGCTGTGTACAATATTTTTATTTCAATAATAATTTTCTTTAAATTGGATTTAAATATTAATTATGAAATATAAAACTTTATTGAAGTTTTATTAATAAATTTTGGGTTTATTATTAAGAGGTTAATTTGAAAATAAAATTTCAAATTTTTTTTCAAATGCTTAATAATTGAAGTTACTATGGTTTTAATTTTTGTTAACAATCAAAACAACAAAGACTTTATAATTAACAGATTATTTATCATTTATTTTAGTTCTTTTAAAATTGAAGGAAATACTTTCTGAAATGTGTTCACTTTAAAAATTGTTATTGCATATGCATCTAAGCATTTGTTTTCCATGTATTGACTATTCTTCCCAATGTCTTCTCTGAATCAGTCGAAAACAAATGCGTTTTGGGGAAACGTATATTTTCCGTAACAAACAAAGACAAGAAAAGTTGTAAGTTGACAAAAATATTCTAAAATAAAAGATGATATAAAATCAAGCAAATTTCAAATTTTTTTGAATTTTTTCTGTCTGAATTACTTTTTGGGTAATCAATTAAATGTTTTTTTTCATATTTTATAGAAATGTTCAATACTTCTTTGATTACGTGTTCAAGAAGCAGAGCCAAGAACCAGACTTCTTGTGTTCTAACTGTCTAATTCTAATGCTAATTTAATGAGATAGCTGTGACTGGATTTTCTTAACAATTTTATCAATGTTTGGTTGTAATTCAGTTGTTGCAATCTTTCAAATACAGTTGAGGTTGCTATCAACGAGGTTTGATCTCAGCTTATTTTTATTGAGGTTCATGATTGAGAATGTTTGCTCACATATGTATGTACTTCCAAACTGTGAAAACAACTTTAAAGCCATGCACTTAATTTTGCCATATTTGGCAGGACAAATAATAATAATAATAATAATAATCGTATATTAATAAAATTTTAACTATTATAAGAACTTTTTTTTTCCAATTTCACCACTGATTATTTTTTCCATTTTATTTATTAATTAAAAGAGGTTGAATAAATCAGTAATATATCGATGTTTTTGATATTCACGAATTTTCGGCACTGCCTTTTTCAAGTTCGGGTGTCCAGGCGAAACCCAAAAATGTCCGGGTTGTATCTGAATTGGACTGCCACTTCGAATCACAAGGTGACGATTTATTTCACGAGCTATGCTCATTAAATGATATATTAACTAAATATATAACCGAAAACGAAATGAACGAAAAAAGAAATGGACAATTGTGGGCGCAAATACTGAGGAAAGGAGAATATCCTGTACTGAGGAAGTTAATGGTATTTTTATTCAGCATTCCCGACAGTAATTCCTTTGTCGAAAGAATTTTTTAAGTAATTGGTTTATTGAGGTGGGATAAAAAGAACCGTTTAACGCCTGAACATGTTAAAGCTGAATTATTAATATTAATATTAATATGGCAGCAGGAAATAAAAGGCTTTTAGAAGCAGCACGGAGGAATAAAAAATACAGTTTGAAAAATTAAAAATAAAATTTACATTGTCTTTTCAAAATATTTTCCTGTTTTTTAAGAAGTAATCCATTTTGTATTTCATTTAATTGTAATAATAAAAACTTATTTTCGTTTTCCAATGACTTTCCTTTTCTCGCGTTCCACAAATTTATTTTTACTCAAATGTCCAATACTCTATTTAATTTTGGATTCCATTCAATTTTATTTTAATTTTACAACCTCATCACTTTTTTGTTTCAACCAGAGTGGCAATATTAAGGAATTTTTCTTTACATAGAAATTTATCATTGTAATTACTTTCAATAATTGTCATATTGATTCTCAAATACTTTTTGTAATACTTTTGATATTTTACCTTGTTATCGTTGTCAAAGAACATAATATGGGGTTACAGAAATAATTTAACTCTTGGAAATAATTTAGTCCTTGTAATAATTTAGCACAAGAAATAATGTAACCTTTGTAATAATTTGGTTCAGATTATTTCAAAGACTAAGTTATTTCTGTAGCCCAATTTATGTTTTATCGGTTATAGAACAATATGGTAGAAGACAAAATGGTACTATGATTAAATGGTATAAATTAACTTTATTCAGATAGAATAATAAGTTTAATTTTTTTTCAAATGCATTTAATTAATTAATGCCCTGTCACATAAGTAAGTTGTTTTTATTTAGCATAGATGTCTGGCTTTTTCCGTCTTTCGTTTAATAATAATAAAAACAATCGAAAAATCTAGACAATATATAAATTATAATGAATAAATAAATTAAATACTATTAAAAATTAAGCCATTTAATCCTATAGTCCTAGTACCATTTTGTCTGTACTATTTTGTCCGCACCATTTTGTCCCACCACCGTTTTATCCACTGCACTAATTTATGACTGTTGATTAATTAATTTTCTACTTATATCCTTTTAGGGTTTCTGTTATTTAAAAATCATTTTTCATTCACTTAATTTGTCAAAAGTCATTCAATTTATTTGTTACACCACTAATTTAGTGATATTTCGTATTTGTTTATAATACGTTAATAGCCGAGCGAAATGGAGTTAAAACTTTTCCATCAACCAAAGTTAGATTATTATTTAATTTGATATAAATACTTAACTAATTTTTAATAACAGTTTTTTATTTAGGTATTGGACAAAAAAAGTTTTCTTATGTCATATTTATATGGCTGACATGATCAAGAAAAATTCTTTAATTCCGAGAGGTCATTTCTGTCAAACATTTATGGCAATGATAATATAGACTTTAAAAATATAACACAAATTTATGCATATCATTAACTTTGTATTTCTGACATAACTTGCATTAAAGTTGAAGATGTTAATTGTATATGACTAATATGGTGCTTATAGAACTTGGTGGTGTTAGAAATAAAATTACGTGTTAAATAATTTTCGTGTAATCTTAACATATTTATTTAAATAATTGTTAACTTTCATTATATAAAATTAAAATTTATTGACAAATTTGGTAAAACTTAATTAAAGTCAAAGTTAAAATTAATAAAATCAATAAATTATAATTATTTGAAATAGAAAATTTTAATGGCAAAAGACAGTCCTAAAAGTGGATCAAAGAAAGATAGCCCTAAAAAAAGTAAAGGATCACCAGAAAAACAAAAAGGAAGTCCAGATAAAAAGAAAGGTCAGAAGGATGATGAACCAGTAGAAGAAGACATTATTGAAATCCCATTACCTACCGGTGTAATGCATCAGAAAGTTAGAACTATATACGATGAAGAAATTAAATCTGATATAAATTTTATTGTTGGACTAGAAGGTGAAACAAAAACGTTTAAAATCCATAAATGCATATTAGTGGCTGAAAGCCCAATTTTTCAAAAACTAATGAAAGAAATAGATGAATATAAAATAAATAAAGCGAAAGAACAAGACAATGAAGAATGGGAGCAGCTGAAACAAGGTAGACCAGTTCCACCTGATCCTGAAGATGAAAAAAGCGAAGACGACTTTATTCCAATGAATGTTTCACCAGATAAAAAAGGGAAAAAGGGAAGCAAAAAAGATAGCCCTAACAAAAAAGGGAGTCCTAAGAAAGGGAGTCCATCAAAAAGTAGTCCTGATAAGAAAGGCAGCTCAAAAAAGGAAAAGGGCAAGAAAGGTAGTCCTGAAAAAAAAGGCAGTCCAAAGAAAAAAGATAGTCCTAAATCCAAAGGTAGCCCAAAATCCAAAAAAAGTCCAGGTAAAGACGAAAAAAAACCACCCGAGGAAGAAATAAATATATTAGTTGATATTATTGTTGATGAAACAACAGTAAGAGTTCAAGATGTGCATCCGGATGGATTTTACCGACTTATGAGGTAAATTATTAATATATTTAAATTAATCGTGATTTAATAAGACTTTTTGAGGAAAAATAACTAACTTGGTTTTCATAACATATAAAGTCCGTTTCATTTCGTATTGAACGAAACTTTCTAACCTTAAACGTCTAAAATTAGAGAAATACATAAAGGTAATGAAGCTATTGACATGTTATATTGTAAAAACATTGGGTGAATTTTCTAATCGAAGTATTTAATTACACAATAGGCTCTAGATTGTCTGAAGTGATAGTGAAAAGTTCCAAATATAAAACATTAAATAATTTTAACTGAAAAATTATATTTAGAAAAAGCTAGATTGTTCAAAATTTTATTTTCTAGTGCTTTTCTAATATCACATTTTAGGATGAAAATAAATTTTACATTTTTAAATTTTTTTTAATTTAGGTAATTCGAAATTTTTTTAAAATTTAAAATCCACAACCTTTTAACTACAACTATTTTTTGGGAAAATTATAAATTTGCGAAAAATGTCAGCACACAAAATACAATTTACGTCTCCGCTACCATTTAATTTATTTTTATTAAGGCCATCAGCTTTTATCATGTGGCACGTTAACACTTTCTGGAAAATTCACAAGAAAGTCAGAAGAAAATGATATATTTAAAAAATAAATATAATCTGTATTGCATATGATACCAATGTATAACATAATCAATAATTTTCTACCAACTATTTCTCTTCAAATTTATGGCTCTCGACGGTTTTTAAGTTGATACAAATGTTCCTTATGTAACACGTGGACTCTTCATATGTTAATATTTATTTTATTTAATCAATAACAACTAAAACAAATAATTACCTGATTCTAAAAAGTATTACAATTAGTGTTGCGTGTATAAGTAAACAAAATGTATTAATAATATTTATAAAAATGTTTATAGTTTATATTTATAAAACATCCTGGAACTTTGGGCAATCATAATACGTGAGGTCCCTTAAAAAATAGCATTATATAATAATCATCATAATTTTACTCTAAAAACGAATTTAAGAGATATTTCTTTGATATGTATAAAATAAAATAATAATATAATTAAAAAAATTAAAGCTGTCAAAATAAAATGAAATATCTGATCCAAGTTTTTCACCGAAAAAATTAAATTTTTTGTTTTGTAATAACAGAGAGTATAAATTAATTTTTAACAATTGCATAACCAAATTTTAAGTATATTCGATAAATTACCAAAAAATATTTAAAATTATAGATAAATTTAAGAATTCATTTATTTTTGAAAACGAAAATTCTTGTATTTAATAATTTCAAAAATATTAATTATTAACAATATAATAATTAGAATTTAAAATATTAACGTCTAAAATAAATGAATTAAATTTTTTATTTGTATAGAAATTGTGAGTGGCATATATACAAATTTTCTAAATGTAAAAGTCAAATAGATTCCATTTGGAATAAATACTGATTTTTAAAAGCTACATTATTTAACTATCATCTCAAATTAATAATATTTAAATTTAGTAATTTAAACAAGTTAAGTAATTAAATATTAACAAAAATTTTATGTAAAATAATAGTTTAATAAAAAGTTTTGAAAATATAAATTACAAAATTTATTATAGATTAGAAAAATTTTATTTCACATAAATTTTTAAATATTTTAGTTTCTTTAACTTTTATTACTTCTATTCAATTTATGCTCAAAAGTTTTATTAAAATTTATGATTTAATGTTAAGCTAAAACACAGTAACTTTGGAGTTTGTTTTATTACCACAACAATACACAATTTGCAATCATCAAGAAGTTGAATTCGGTGTTCTTTCAAAATTTTTGTTTAAGTCTATTACTAGATTATTATTACTAAATCACAATGCCTGTTGAACCTTGACAAATTATCGAGGAACAGATATCGTAAAGCGAACTAACTGGATGGTTCCAAACTTGATGTGATTCCCTAGAAAAGTGAGGTTCTGTTGCAAGAAGTTCAAAAATCTCATAGTGAAAAACCTGAATCAGAAACTCGTTATATGTGACTTACAAGTACGAAACTTAAAGATACAACTCTATAATTCAGAGCGGTAGTATAATTTACGAAATTTACAGTTACACGCAAGCAAAGTAGGTATTTACATATAATAATCTTTCTATAGGCGCCCTAGAGTGCTGTTCTTCATAAGTCCAATTCTTTAAGTTGCTAAAGGGAAGTGAACAGATATAAGCATTCTTACACTCTTTTTTGAGTAATTATGCGACGAATACCAAGTTATAGGATATCAATGAATATTTTCTGATTCAATTTTCTTATGTCAGGTTTTTTCTTTTGATTGTTCTGGTTGGAACCAGATGAATTCAACAAGTTTATATTTCCTCAAAAATCTCTTAGGACCCTCCCTGTGCACACTTCACTATTCGATTATTCTCATGATTTGATTTTAGAATTCACTAGGTAGATAACATTAGTAATAGATAAAAGTCTCGGTAAGTCTATAGAAAATTTTTCGAAATGACAATACAGGGTATTCTCATTTCTAATATTGAAAATCATTATTTTAATTTTTTTATTTCATCATAAAAACATAATTGTGAGATAAACAGGCATGAAAGAAACCATAAAATGGAACTCTGATTATAATATAAATAATAGTAAGTAAATGAAAGGTTATAAATCGGGACAACGTGGACAATAATCGGCCTAATGTGTTACTTAAAATGCAACACAAAATAAAAAATTTTAAATATATACCTTTCAAAGTTTTTAAGTTTGATTGTGGTCCAAAGTTAGTGGAAACAGTAACTTTCGTTCATCTTACAACTGTATTTATTGTGTTTTCTTGTGTATACAACTTATATGATTAATTTAAACAATTTTTAAACTTTTAAAATTCATTTTTTTAATCTACTTGTATTTGTTTATTTTACTTCTTAATAATTTTAATACTTCATTTTCATAATTAATGCATATGCATATTTTGTTTACTTTATGCATTTTGTAAAATTTGGTCAAACTTTCATTTTTGATAAATTCCTTAACTTTTAATCCTTATACATGGATGCCGAATATTATCCGTGAATACCCATTTTTCATCAACAACAGAACCAATTTTCAAATTTTCAAAAGTAGAATATAAAAATTTTGAAAAATAAATCAATCTTTTCACTATATTTCTTTTATACTTTAATTCAGAAAAAACCTTTTGGGAGAAGTATAAAGAAATAAAGTATCAGCTGATTTTCTATAAAGTTAAAACATAAATAAACATTGCCCAGAGTCATAATTTTATATAATCCTGGTGGCACAAAGTAAACAGATGAAAACTTATCAACCAGTTCCCGGAATGAGAATGATTATCACTAAAGCTTTTAGACAAATATTTTTTTTAACAGCGAATTGAAGGTCTACATTTATATTATGAAGAATTTATTGGGATCAATTTTAAAAATGGTGTTATAAAGACGTTTGTCATCTATTTATCTAAAGTCTTACTTTAAATAAATTTAATTCAAAATTTTTTATTCCATGTTCTTAAACTCTTTTAACATTCAGGTATGCTTATTATGATGAAATTGTATTTAACGGAGTAATCGGGACTATTCGTACTTTATATGCTGGGAGAAAATATCTTTTCTATGATCTTAGTCGAGCTTGTGTAATTTATTTGGAAAACAATGTTTCTTTGAAACATGTATTGAGACTGCTAAAAGCAAGCTTAGACTTTCATGAGGATAAATTGAAAGGTCTCTGCATGGATATGATAATTAACCAAACCTTTGAAGTCATAAATCAGGCAGCCTTCATCCAAATCACGAAAGATATGCTAACTTTAATACTGGAACAAGACATTTTAAATATTCGAGAGATAGAATTATTTGATCGAGTTATGCACTGGGCAGAAAATCGGTGCGAAGACTTAGGTATAGTCGTATCTTCTCCTAATCAAAGAATAGCTCTTGGGCCTTATACAATGTCCTTAATAAGATTCCCAACTATTTTACCTCATGAGTTTGCTGTACATATTGTTGAAAATGGAATTTTAAGGCCAGATGAATTAATTGGAATCATGAGTTATTTTATTACAGGTAATTTTTATTTATTTAATTATTTGCAATTCGGCAAATAATAGTATTAACTCTTTGCAATCTAAGCAATTAATCTACATTTTAGTAATCAACAAGATGAGAGTTTAGCATGTTCAAGGTCATGAGAATCATCGGTGATATCAGTTTGCACTGTACTGCACTACATAATTTAGTATGTAAGGAATAAATGAATGACTTAACCCAGGTGCAAAGATCATTATTAGAAACATCTTTCAGGGTATTCATAAAAACAATTGTTCTTCAAACTAAATAATTTGGAGGTTTTTCAAAAAATGTTCCTAAACTTAAAAAAATTAATATTAAATTCCTTCGATCAAACAACTTACTCAATCATGTTGTATTTATTTAATTATTGAACATTATGAAATACTTTTTAAGCTATGAAAGTTTTATTTATTTAAAATTTATGTGAGTTACAAATAACCAAAATTATGCCTTTTTGTGCTGTTTGCAGCGTAATCAAGAATAGAACGCTTCACTACCACTTGATATCCATTCAATGAATAACATTAGTAATGTGTCGAATTGGAAAATTTTAGTAAAAGGTGAGTTCATTCTGGTGAACTATAGTTAGTTAACATTCTCAAGGATCCACGGACTATCGATGGAACATATGATCCCCATTTACTTCACTTCATACAGTCGTTTGACGCAAATCTGGTTATCGCAATTTAATTGACTTACAAATGGACATCCGTCATTCCCCCTTTCATATATCGTCATCAAACAAATATTTCAAACTAATTCGTTAAACAAGTTTAACAATTTCATTAAAGTTCTCATTTATTTTGATTTATGTTTAACTGCAAATTATTATAAATAAATATTTTATAAATTATATTTGCTTCTTCTTTACATGAAATTGAAATAATTTTGTTACCGTTACATATTGATCATATTTATAAATGGAAATTTTGTGCTACGAAAAGTTCATCACTAATTCTCAAAATAATTAATTGCAGCAGCAACTATTTCTTTTAAGACGAACTACAGTATAAATAATTGATCTAATTACATACATAATATCGATAAATTATTGAAAAATTGCTGTCAGATAAAGTAGATAAATTTCGCATGTTAATAAACCAAAAATAAAACAATTATATACTAACCTTGAATTGAATGAATTTAAAGAAAAGTTGAATTTGTGGAATCAAATAGTTAATAATTCAAACGTAGGATCGTTTCCGACAGTCAATTCAAATCCTTCAAATTTCAAATCAAGCAAAAATTGGGAAAAACCTTGAAAGCTTCGTCCGAATTATTTCTCAAATACTTTCTGAACTTCAATTTATCAGAAATGGAATGGGTAGTTAACCATTTCATAAAGTATGAATTTTGAAATCTTAAAGAGAATAAAAAGAAAATCTTATCGTTTTAAGACGCGACCTGGTTTTCAAAAGAATCTTCGCTGAAAAAAAGATCTGAGAGTTCTAGATATCTCTGAGCAGTAAATTTTCTCGACTGATCAAAAAAGCAATAGTCACAACGTTCATAATCAAAAATGAAATCTTTACTTGTGATTATGCACTTCTTAATAAAATTTTCTTTCTCGTATTCAAAATTGATTTTTTTTATTAATAATGTGCGACAAGAAAAAAATACCCAAAAAAGACTACTCGACACTAAGATACATAAATACCACGAAAAATTCTCAAATGATTATCTTATACAATTTTTATTTATATATGTACACAGTACATTGTACAGTAACACTGACCGTCGAGGTTGAACAACATTATGTACCCGGACAAAACAAAATGTTTTTGGTGTGTGAAAGGTTAAATATTTTTAGTAACAGAAGTAAAAACATATAAAATCTCAAATTATAAAAATATCTTATTTATAATTTAAACTTTTATTCAGGTCATAAACCTAATGTACCATATTCATTCGTCACACGTCGTCGACCATACAAAGAACCTTTGCCAGATATGGATGTTTTAAGCGTGATTCATTCCAATGTTACTGATATTACGTTTGTAGACATTTCCAGAGATAAAACCTTGCGATATGCAACAAGTCTCGATGATCTTGACAAGAGTTTTAAAAGGCCTGGGATGTATGATCCTTGTGATACAGAGAAAAAGCCAGTGAAAACGGTCACCCAAGTATCAGACTATTCGATATTTATAAACCATAGAATTTATCGAACGACTTCATTAAAGCATAATTTAAATGCAGATCCTTTTGAATTACAATTGATCCATTACAAACTACATCCCGATTCATGTAGGAACTTTTCAAAAGAACCATGGTACATTGACAACAACCTTAAAGACTTAACTGTGTTAAACTTTAAAATTGCGAAGAGAAGATATGAAAATTATCACTGGAGCACAGAAAATATTTATTGACATGAAATATGCAAAAAATATATTTAAAAATTTAAGTGTAAGAATTATTATAATATAAAATTTAAAAAATTTTTAATGTTTTAAATATTATGAAAGTCTTTTATTTATTGCAGTAAATTGACAAATAATTTTTGATTTTAGAAGTTATTGTCTACTATTATTGTAATAAAATCCAAAAATATCAAATTCTTTAGCTGCATCAGAAACAATACACACATACAGCGCTCGAAGTTCAACTTAAAATGCAAAAAAAAATACCAATTAAAATACGAATAATAAAACAAAAACATTAACCGAATTTCAGAATAAGAAATCAAAAGTAAAGAAAAAGAATTAAATTAAAATCAATTAATTAAAACAAATTAAATTAAGAAAATAACAATTATATAGTTTTTAGAATAGTTGTTAATATTGGAAAATTATGAATTTGGAAAAAGTACGTGAACGCAAAACACTTGACAAACCGCGTGTATGTCATCCGAGAAATTTTGCATGCATCAGTGCTATCGTATCCGAACGCAAACGGTATGTAAACGATACCTATTATTGAACTAATTATATGTTGACAACTTTTAAACAATATGTGTTACGCGTTCGTAAAATAAGTAAGTTATATTGATAGTTACTTTACACGTAATTAAACTGATGCTGATTTTAATAGGCCCTACTCTATTAATTATAGTGCAGAGACTAGGGTTGCTTAAAATAATTCCAAACTATGTTGGAGACATTTAATGCACCAATGATATATGTTTTCCATTAAAAATATTCCCAATAAAAATTAGTTTTTATTAGCACTGATGGTTACATTCCAGATTTGTAACATTTTGCAGGAAAAATCCTGATTTTCTAACTTTTATCAATTATCATTGTCTTATTCACTAACAGGTACTAGAAAGTAAAGTAATTAGTTTTTTATACATTTTAAAAATTGTTGTAAATTTGATTCAGGCTAGACCTCTTCAACACCGCTTGTTTAAATCCGTGCTAGAAGAGAGTAATTCTATCTATGGAGAATAATAATGACTTGCATTGGTTAAGCCAAGGCATAATTTTGGAAAGATTTTATGAATTGATGCTCAAAATTTTTACTTTCCCAAATCTCAAAGGATGAAGCATACATAGAACTATTAGATCATACATGATAGGTTGATTTTGGATTTTTAACAGGAATAATAACGAAAATAAACGCATTAAGCTGTGAACTTCAAGGAAAAAACAAAGATTTTCTACAAAATAAAAATCTGCTGCTCTTTTCAACACTAGATAAAATTGTATAAAAAATAAAATATACAGAAACATTTTACTCGGAGGAATCTGTAGTACAAACTGATAAATCGAAAGAAGAGTTTAATAAAAAATTTAACAAATTGCAAAAAATGGAACTAATTGTTTTTTCTTCACCAAATCCCTTTACTGATATGAGAGATATAAATGAATTGGGGAGCATCCATTAAGGACGTCCCCTAAGAGGGCGGGGGAGGGGTCTCTACAGAGGGGACATATGGGGACAATGGGGAGGGGGTCCAAGTGCTTAGGACATCCTCAGACTAAACCTAATACCTACCCAAGACCCCTATTATTTGAATATTATTTTCTCCCATCTCTTAGTAAGAGTTGCAAACTTGTAGCCTATAACCTAGCACCCCATTTAATTAAATTATGCTCCTGTCTCAATATTAGTTTAATATTACAGTTTTGTCCCAGCACTTTATTAATTTTGTTTTAAAAAATGGATTCTCTTTTTAAATTTGGACAATTTTTACTAAAGCTTAAACAATATTATGTATTACCAGCAACAAAATAATCTGCCTAATATTATAATTTTATGTTCTAAATTTCGTCTGAAAATAAGGGAGTTCTGTTTTCAGAGGGATGTCCCCGGGGGGAGGTCTCCAGAAAAGGGACATGAAAGGGACAAGGGGAGGGGGGTCAAAAGTGCTTGTTTTTGGGGGACGTCCTTAATGGATGCTCCCTTGTCAAATAAATTTAAATAGTTATTTAATTTAGAAAGTAATAAAAAAGTAATTACTATGCAGAGTGATACGGAACTGAAAATCAAAATGAAGGATATAAATTTCTGGAACTTCGTTAATAGAGAGAAAATGCCACCTCCTCTGATGTGCATTGAAAGTGAAATTCTCATTTTGGTTCAGGTATCTTTGCTAGAGAACATTCTTCAAATGGAAAATTATAAAATCCAAGTATCATATCCGAATTATGGATGACCATTTACTTGATTCCAATAAACTATTTCATTATTCTCTCACTAATGTGTATTTTTAAAAATTAAAATTTTTGATTAAAATATATTTAAAAATATTTTTGTTTTATTAATTTTTGTTAGAAGATGAGCAAATGTTAAAATGAGTTGTCAAATAAATTTAAATAATTATTTAATTTACAAAGTAATAAAAAAGTAATAACTATGCAGAGTGATACGGAACTCAAAATCAAGATGAAGGATAAAGTCATAAAATAGAAATATTACAGAATAAATATAAATGTGGAGCAATAACACTGACGAGCTCTGAACAATCTCTACAATGGATATTCAACTTTGACAATAATATTTGCAGTTTGATAACTGATTTCATTATATTTTGCTCTGTTGTTTTATTATTATATTTAATTGGTTTTATCATAATTGGTTTCTTGATAGCATCATAAATTAAATGTTTGTGTAACACAATAAATTAATTAATAATTAATTAATAAATTAATTAATAATAAATTAAATACCTCCAACAAATGAAATAATAAAATAAAAATTAAATTATTTTTTGAAAATGTAGAAAGTGATTGACGATTTCTAAACAAACATAATAAAAAACATAATAATTTTACTAAAAACTAATTAGCCTGATATAAAAGTTTTTGAAATTTACATGTATATTTAATGAATATTTTGATATCATTCTTTATTTTATACGAAACAATACGTTGTGAAATAGAGAAATCAAAATTCCATTTGTAGAAATAACAAATTTCTTACTGGGCAAATAAACCCAAAATATGTGCAGCAAAAATATCGATTAAGTGACAATAAGTCACTTAAAATAATTTAAAATTAAGATTAAATCAAAGATCATGTAATAAATAAATTTACTGATGGTGGAAAAAAGATTCGAGAAACCCCACAGATATGACCTAATAAATATTGATCAATGCAGAAGTTAAGAAAGATAAAAAATTTATTAGACAAGTGATTTTTTAAATTTAACGATTTAATTAATTTTGTCATAAAAAAAATATTTTGTCATAAATATATAATAATTATTTTTATATTTGACAGGAAATAATTGATTTATTTTCATGGTCAATATGTTTGATATTGATGGTTGGGTGTCGTCGTGCTTCCGTCCTTTGTATTGTGTTTCCATTGTGATTTTGTGGGTCTTGTGAGTTTAGGTAAGTGCGCACATTTTTTAAATAAACAAACAATAGATTTTGAGTTGTAACTGATTTTTGTAATTAAATAAATAAAACAATATGGACAAGCACTTAAGGACAACACAAATTTGGTATATAAGCCGGTGAAATGTTCAAATGTCAAATCGCCCGAAAGGTCTTAGCTCAAGAAGAGTTTCATAATTGATATCGACTATTGAAAGAATAAAATAATGCATACAGTAAATTGAGCTTAGAAAACACATCCAATTACACACATTTATACACACCTAATATATTGAAATTGTAATATTTATATATTTTGTCAGGTAATCATCGTTGTACTTGTTATATTAAGTAAAATTTGCTAACCAGTGTCATCTTATTTATTTATATAAGATACCAAGTTGAGATTTTGGGAATCTCAACACCTTTGTTACAATATGTTATATGTTTAAAGACAATATAATTTCATGCATTATTTTGATTATTTTTTATTAGTAGATCTTGGGTCGAATAAAAAGTGATCTTTGACCACAAATGGTTGGAGACCACTGCCTTTTATACAAACATACAGTGCAGTGGAACACTCAGTTAAACGAAATATGACATGTATTATGCTGTAAAGACAAATCTTTCATATAACCATTGGTTGGACCTGTTTATAACTTAGAAGACTGTTTGTATATATTAAAAGCTATTTTAATAAAAATTTTCAGAAATTATGTAACAAAATTATTGTTTTTCCTGTCATTTTGTTTCTTTATTATTAAAACATGTTTTTGTAAACTAAACGACCTTATTTAGAATCTCGTAATTTTAAACTCCATTTCAGGAACTCTCGATATTCTAAAGAAAATTCTTTAGTTTAAAAACATATTTTATTAAAGAAAAAGTGTGTAACAATCACTTCTAGTTTGAAATAAAACAAACCAAACTAATTTGGTACATGTACAATGTATATAAATTACCAAAAATAAAAATTCCACTCGAGCTTCCCTGTAAATTATAGCAATTTTTGTACTTGAAAAAATATATTTCTAAAATTAATAAATTAAACTGAAAATTTGTACAAAATCACCTTATTAGTTACATACTTATAATATTTATCTTCATTTATTTTCAGTTTCTAAGTCAGTATTTATTTATAAGAACTTTATTCAATTTTCACCATTGATTTCTTTTCAATTGACATTGTATTTATTAAAAAAAACTTGACTATGAACCAGTAAAGATTATCATTAAAGTAAAAAGTATTTATTTAGTTATCACGAAGGGCACAGCATATTTTTGTTTTTTTAAGTTATTAAAACTATTGATCGATGATTTAAAACTAAAAATTAAAAACAAATTAATGGTGAAAGAATTAAAGATTTTTATGAAACTTATCAAAGTTGTAAAAAAAATAAAAAAAAATCAACCATAAGAAACATTGTTTTTGAAACTCTCTCTATATTTCACTCTATTTTTTCACTCAAAACTTAAATTGTTATTTTCCACTTTAAGTACTTATATAGACATAAAGTTCAAACTTAAATAACATATTTTAAGTATAATTACGTTAACTCTTTAATCTGAAGTTAAGAATTTATATTGAAATAAGAAAATAACACTAAATTTGACATATCAATAATTTTTAAATTAACGATCTTTCCGTGATCGGGTCGATCTGAAATTTTGAAAGCATTTAGTGTTCTCGACAACAAATCTTCTTGCCGAATTTCAGCTAAAATCGATCATGGAAAGTAGGTTAATTTGGTATCACAAAATTTACGTGGCATATACAAACAAACATCATTGAAGTTAATATAGAGAGAGTAAAAATTGTTCTCAATTCAGTTTATTAAATTAATAACATGAATAAAGAAGTGAAGCCATGAACATTTAGAAGTAATTATTGAATATCCCCCTTCTTTACTATCTCTGCCAACAGTATTCAAGGTGATTTATTTTAAATTGCTTTAGAAAGAAGAAGAATCCTTTGAAAATGTATATAATTTAAAACACAAAATATATTCTTTGTTAAATGAAACAAAATAATGATCTATATTCTGATATGAAGATAAAGAAAATGATAATAATGTTCACAAAGAATAAATATTCACAAATTCTGACATATTTGCAGAAATCATTGCAGAAATTATTCAAATCACCAAATTTAATGAAAATTACTGAACAATTTATGTGAAATATAGAATATTTTATAAAATTCTCAGTATTAAAACAATAAAATAATAATAATAAAATCTATAAATAATAAAATAAATAAATTTAAAATAATAAAAATAATAAAAATAAATAAATAATAAAATAGCTAGTCAACTTTTTATTCTCTTAGAGATTTCTGAAAAATATTAAAATTTGCACTATTTAACAATGTGAAAAATAATATTTGAAAACATGGAAAGAAAAATATCAAAAATTGACCCAAATAATAATTATTATAATTCAAATTTCAATTTTACAGTTATTGATTTCTTTTCCAAAATCGATTGAAACCTCCTCGTTTCCAAAATTGGTTTCTGTAATACTTGGCGAATCGTTTGTCAAATTCATTTTCTAGTAGCGAGTCATTTTCGTCAAATTTGAAATCTTTAGCATTTGCGCCAGCCATGAATAAAGATAACAATACTAAAAGACATAATGTTATTTGTTTAGACATTTTAGCTGAATGATGAACTGCTGGAAAATATCCGGAATAAATATACATTATTTTTATGTTGATTGGTTAATAAGTTAATAATCAAAATGAATGTAACACTATTGGTTGAAAAGTGACAAATAAAATTTCTATAATAATAATAATAATAATAATAATAATAATAATAATAATAATAATAATAATAATAATAATAATAATAATAATAATAATAATAATAATAATAATAATAATAATAATAATAATAATAATAATAATAATAATAATAATAATAATAATAATAATAATAATAATAATAATAATAATAATAATAATAATAATTCATCGTATTGAAAGCCATCTTGCGAGTCTATTATGCCCGAGGTCATGCGTAATTAAAATGAATTTCAACAATATTGCTTAATAATTTAAAATTTATATTTTTTTCCAAATAAATTCTCAATTTTCAATATAGCTAATAAAATCTCTTAAATTTTGATGCATTTTTGTTAAATTTTCTAACTTGAGTATTAGTGAAATAATTCAAAGTATTCTCGATAATTCAAAAAATAAAAACAAGAGTTTGTGAAAAATATGACTTTCTTAATAAAGAATTTAAAATTTTTTATTAATTACTTAACAAACTTTAATTTATTATTTATTTTAAATATCAAAAAGAATAAAAATTTTCTTAATTATGAAATCTTTTGAAATTTCAATTTGGATTGACAGTAATTAAAACCAAAAGATTAATTTTTATAAAATCAATATTTTAATTTATTTTTAATTATATTAAACAAATTTAGTAGTTATTAACTTAATGAGAAACTCATATTTCCGGAAATTGCAAAGGATTCGAATATTTCCGTAACAGAACAAATCATCAATGTATGAGAAAGTTAACGAACGGAAAACTTCTAATAATATTACCAAACCAAATATTATCACCAATTAAATATTTAATTGTTTTTATTTCTTTTTACCTTTTTAAATACTTTGTAATAATTTACTTGATAGCTTCTTGATATTATTCATGTTAATATTTTATACTAATTGTTTTCATTAATTAATTCAAAGGACGTGGAAATTAGAACTATATTCACAAAAATGAAAAAAAACAATCGGGTTGAACATGTTAATCATTCTAAAACTGTTTTAAGGGAGGAAACAAAAAGTTTGAAAAAAGGTTAATGGAGCATTTATTTCATTTGGTTTGTAAAAAAGGTGGCAGAAACTTTTAAGAAAAGGAAAAGAATAACAACTTTGTCCTAAGAGAAAGATCAACCGGAAATAGTAGCGAAAAGCTGCTATTAAATCGTATTGAATAAAATTGTTTTGTTCAGTAAAATGGACGAAAAGATCATAATTTTGTCCCTGAACTATATTGTTGTGTAGTACCGTATTTTCCCGCGTATAACCTGCGGGTTATACCGAATATTACATACCCCGCAGGGGTTGCGGGTTATATCAAACGTTTTTTACACGTATTGGTTAATTTACTATATTGGTTAATTTTTACACAAAATTTAAAAACCCGAGGGCTATATACGGGAAAATACGGTAATTATAATTTTTTAGGATAGAACTGCTAATCTAATTTCACGAGGTCTTGATCAGAAGTTATAACTAAACAAAATAATTTTTTATTATTACTATAAACTACACTAGTTTAATTTTTCAATAGTTTGCATGTTATTTTTTTTGTTTAATAATAAGGGTAGATGTCTCTAAAAGAATTATTTTTATTTGAAAAAAATTCATTTCACTCATTAATCGTTGAACAACTAATTCTTCAGATTGTGAGTAATGGGTTTTTTGATTCTATTTTGAGCAGTCAAAAAACATAGCGTAAAGGTTATTAAACCAAAATTAAAATTTGTTATTTTCAATGACGCATTTGTAATTTTTTTAAAGTTAAATAATTAAAATATCAACCATAAAAACATGGTTTTGAAACTCTCTATATTCCAATCTCTTAATTTATATTATATTTCATATAATATATCAAAAAATATCAACTGGAAATCTTCATAAGGAAATTTTTCATACTATTTTGCACTTTAAGTACCTATATGGACATATGGTTCAAACTTTTATAACACATTTTAAATATAATTACGTCATCTCTTTAATCCGAAGTTAATGAATAGATATGAATTTATATTGAAATGAGGAAATAACACTAGATTTGACATATCAATATTTTTTAAATTAATCCACTTTCCGTCATCGGATCGAAACAAATCTACTCGCCAAATTTCACCTCAATCCGATCACGGAAAGTATTTTAATTTGGCCTCATAAAATTTGAGTGCACATGCAAATTTAATATAGAGTAAAAACATCATAAAATTAAAAAAATATCGAATATACACGTTTCAGGAACTTCAATTGCATATCAAATTTCCAAGTGTTTTCGTATACAAAACCCAATTTAATGTGGATTTTGATTAGATCTCCAACTCGTAGTATCAAACTAGATTATTGTTTCTGAATAATTTTCATGAAAATAAAACTTAATTGTGTTGGGTTTTATTATTTTCATTGTCAATGTGTGAAGTCAGATTTTTTAACATAATTCTAGCGAAATTATTTATAAATCCAACAATATATTACAAATTTTTTTTATCATTTCTGATTATTAACTATTAATATACGTATGAAAATAACATGTTCAAATAAACAAAAATAATTTCCATTAAAATAATATTTATTAAAAGGATAATTCGGTAAATTAAAAATTATTTAATAATTGTTTGCATAAAAATATTCCTTGATAAAAGCTCTTAAATTCCATTAATCAAGGATTATTTTTTATCGTCTGATTATTAAAAAAATGTTTTGAAAACATTTCAATGGATCTGAAAAGACGAATTAGTTACATATTTACAAGAAAGCCATTAATAATTTCCAGTTATGCTGACGAATCGTTACAAAACCTCTATTATTTAATTATTATTCGTTTTAAACCTATTTTTCACTTCTCAGTTTTTTATTATTTTAATTTATAATTTAATTGATAATATATTAAAATATTTATATTTAGAAATGTTTCAACTGTCATTTAGAATAATTAATGAACAAGAAATATTTTATTTAAATAAATACTTTAAACATAGAAAGTTGAGATTTACATAGCTAATTCGATATTATATGAAGTGTATCATGAAGTAGAGACTATACAGGGACACTAAACTTTATACAATTTAAATTGACGTTGTAAAAATCATTTTTTATAATCTTTTGTTAAGATGACTTAAATAAAAATATCTAAATAAATTTTTATAATTGACCTTCGTTATTATACAGTTAATAACTATCGTCATTATACGAGTGTGCTCTGGATTTTTACCTTGTATTCACTGTGGTTAATCTTGAGGTTAATTATCGCGTCTGTGTGCGCGTTGGTTTTGAAATTGTATTTATCTATGTGTGCACACACAGATGCGAACAATCAACAAACACCACTGAGATACACTATACATCATTAAATTGCCTCGCCAATTTAATAAATTTCATTTCTTGAAATTTATTTAAGCCAATTTTGAAATGGCTTTTAGGTAAGACGTTTAATTTTAAGTAAATTTGACTTGAATTTTGATCCATATAGATATGAGATTATTATTCAAGTTCTTTAGTATTACTTTTAGTCAACATTTGTATTATAAATTGTTTTTAATTAATTTTCAGGTTATTTAGGAATTTTATGAAATTTATTTTATAATTATAATTTTGGAATTATTTTGATATAATGTAAGTCATATATATTTAATTATAATTAAATAATTAAATAAATCGCCAAATATGTATTTTTCCAAAATATTTCTAAAACAAATATCAGAAATTCTAATAAATATTTAACTTAATTTTAACTCAAAACTAATTCTTACTATGAAATTGAAATTGTTATTAAAGTTTTCTGACTGAACTTTTTTGAAAAGTTGTTTGAAAAATCGTATTGTTTCCACCTCTTTATCAAATTCAAATTTCATATATGGATTTAGCGTAGATTACTTGAATAATTTAATCAATCATTGGCTTCACAAATATCAATGGCGACTGTGGGAGGCAGAATTGAATAAGTTTCGACATTATTTCACTACAATCAAAGGCTTACAGATTCATTTTATTCATGTCAAACCGATTGTAAAACCAAAAAAGTTATCCAGAAACAATAATGGCCTGATAGATGAAACTCAGTTTCAAGATATGCTCAGCTGCCGATATTTTAATAATCCAAAAGCGGATTCGTTTAATGAAAAGGCCAAAGAAAGTCCTTCACCAATCAAGAAGGACCAAACTACGACAATGGTGTCAGAAGTGGGATCTGAACCCACGCCTCCATTCGGTAATTTTCGACAATAGAATCGAAATTAATACAAATATTCCTTAAACATGTATTTTATTTTTAATGAATACCTTCGGTTTCAATATCACGAGAATCTAAAAATACACGAAAAGATTGAGGAAGCTGGATTACATATAACAAAAATTATACCTGTTTGAGGTGTTTTCAGTGTTACCCAGAAAACAATGCTTCTCTACCACTCGATACCCGTTGAACGGACGTTGGTAATGTGTCGTATGGAGAAATTTTGGTAAAAAGTGAGCTCACTCTGGTGAACTAAAGTTAGCTAACAATAATTTCGCATTGCTTCACGGTCTCCACTGTTGTTTGACATTCAATAATTGTAAGAAAATTAGATCTACATAAATTAGTTAAATTTTATTATACACAAAGACAAGTTATTTATGGCAATTTTATTTGACTTGCAAACGGTACATTTGTCGTTTTGCTTTTCTGATTAAAATTCTGCATATCAACCAAATATTTGAAAATAATCAGTTAAACAAGTTCTCGTCTATTTTAATTTATGTTTAACTGCAAATTATTATCAAGTTTAAAAGTTTTATAAATCATGTTTGCCTTTTTCAAGAATGAAATTTACCTTATTGACTGAATACAATAGTCGAATACCATGCCATCGTCCTTTTAACTGTTCGGTGGAATCTCTAGATAATACAATTTCCCGATGGTCTATAGGCATTTCAAAAAATCATCTTTACAAAGAACAATTCACACAGCTTTCTATTTTCGTTGGAGTGGAATGTTCAACTGTTGTCCAAGAGTATTTCGAACGGAATATGCTCGAGAAATATTGATCGAAAATAACCACAAATTTTTATTTCATTTTCCGATTCCAACCTCCGCCAAATTGAGAATCTGCTTGGTCCACAATTGATTATGCTCAAAAACACTGAGTTCACATAATGTGTTGTACCCACAGTCAGTTTCTGCCAGACTTCTAGTACTCCCAATTGCCTCTTTGACCATCTTATAGATGATGGATCGACCCATTGATAAGTGTGGCACTGTCCCAAAATCTTTTTGGCTGACGATTTTGAGACCGATGGATCCATTTTCATGGCTGAGAACAATGTCCGATCCATGTTTACATCAACTCTGTTTGTACTTAACGCAGTGTCTATGTTAAGCCTGGAACCATTGCATCTGGCTTTCAGTTGTGACGTCATGATTTTTGGTGTAACGTTGGGACCAAACCCGAGTCTTACGAGGACAAATATCTTCTTCTTGAAATTGACTACTTAAAGGACCCAAAAAATTTCATCAACTCGTATTTCTAAATATGCTTATTTCAAATCAACAGCAGCAACATCAACACTCCATCAACATCATTTCCTCAATTTCTTCTGACAAGTAACCGCTTGTGCATTATGACTTGAGACACATTCGTTGATTTTCCGATAATTCAAAACTGGTCTCACTTTTCCTTTATTTTGTTGGATTACCGCCATCAGGAGGAGTACCGCTTTGATCTCTCCGCTCGATCAAAGCGATTGACGGGATTCGCCATTCTTCTTGACTCCATTGCTCCATGCTAATTTGTTTTAACATTGACACCCGAACGGCAGATTTCTTGTCGCATGTTTATTCGCCAAATCCAGTTTGGTTCCACGAACAATTACATCTTTTAAAAGAAATATCATATCCATTCCAAACAGAATTTCACATCCCGAATCATAGTTTGCGGTCATCCAGTATCCAAAAGCTATAACTTATAAATTCCATCTACTTGAATTGGTATTATTGGCGCGCGAAATTTCCCTTGGGGAATCCGGTCACGCTGGCAGATAGACAATATTGTTTCCCGAAATGACTTTACAATTTCTTGCCTAATGGCCAGGATTACCACATTTATGGTAATTCAATTTCGTGCATTGAGAACTTACATGGGCATCTTTCTACACTCGTAACATTTGACACGACTTCTAGAAATGATTCGTCGAATCCAATCCATAACACTTTGACATAGACTTTGTTCTTTCTACAAATTGTGCAAGGGGGGTTGAAAGGACATGAGGGCTAGCACTTATTTGGGCTGCTAGATCCAGTGGTAGACTATTCACGAAAAATAGCCTCAAAAAGCTATATATAGTTCTTTTCCAGCGAGTTCCATCTGTGTTCTGAGATTTTCATGTTTTTTTTCTTGTTTTTCTACAAAATTCTTTAATTACAAAATTAATCATAAAAATTGTCTTTAGTAGCCAAAAGTTAGAATTTCTCAAAATCGAAGTGCAGGCAATGCTTGCATTGCTTATATGGACGAGCCGCCACTGAATGTTACATATAAATTATCCAGCCAGAACCAATGGTAAAATTTCTAAGATTGCATCCTCAAACAGCCTAGCAGCTTATCTGTTTTTCTTTATAAATTCTCTGTCACTTGCATCATCATCCCAATTGCAAATCCCGAGAAGCTGGATCAACTTTGGTGGCCACGATAGCTTGTGATTTTCCATAAAAATAACTAAATAAAAAAGTTTATTTAATAAATTCTTCATTTTTGAAGTCGCCTCGATTCGTTCAACTGCTTATTTAAACCAAATAGTTTAAACAATTACAACATGACCTATTTAATATCTAATTAACTTTGCAGAAATACATGTTTTCCTTATTCTCCTTCGTTTGAAAATTTATACTTATATTTGTTTTATAGTTCTTGTAAATAATAATTATAAATAATAATTATAAGTAAATAATAAATTATATATGAAATTAAATGGATAAAACACTATTATGGATTTATTTGATAATAAGGCGAATAATTTTGGAAAAAATGAAATTAAAACCATGGTTTTATTTTCAGGGAAAACAGTAATTAAAAAATCAATACGATTAAATGAAATATTAACACTATTATACCAATAAATAAGAAACCCTATAACATTAAATTTGTCAAGTTTAGAAAAGTTTAGAAATTTTCTTATTCAATTTATAAAAAAAATAAAAACACTATTTCGGAAACCTTGACATAATCCTAGTAACTTTATGATGATCTAAATAGGCCATTGAAATGAAATTAAATTGGAACTCTCCGATCCACAAGGTATTATTATTCTATTTTTAATAACATAGTAATTTTGCCTTTTATTGACTTCATTCAATATAATTTATTAAAAATAACTAATTTAATTTTATAAATTATTTTATTTCCATAAATTTTTGAATGAAAAAATTAACAATTATTTTTTTATTATTAACCAGTATTATATTTAAATATTTCCATATTAAATAAATAAATATAATTAATTTGCATTAATAGGGTAAATTAAACGGCAATAATAAATTCCGAAAATTAAAACGTGATCATTGAAACATTAAAATTTCTAGTATAATTCCAATTTCTCAGATTTCTTGGATATGTGGATCACAGAATATTTCACCGCAATGAAATTTGTTTTTATTTTTTAAATTAAAATATTTATTTCAATTATAAATATTATCAAATGGAAATACATGTATTTTTGTTTCTTTAATTATAGTTGACATTATATGTGAATAAACAAATTGACAAGGTTTCAAATCGAAAAATTTTATGTTGAAAGAATTTATTTGACAGTGTTTTTAATGAATGCAAATACCGCATTTCTTATGTCGTTTGGTATTTAAAACGAAAAATAAATAAATAGTATTCTACAAATTTAGACATACCGGGAAAATACAAAAATATTCACATTTATTTTAGGATAGGACGAGCAAATATATTAATTTGAAAACATATTGTATTTACAAAGTTCAGTTTATTAATTAAATATTTACACACATATATGTCAGCCAGGTTAAATTGTTATTAGAAATTAATATTTTGTTGAATCGACCTCGAACGTGACTCGCACGTGTTCATCCCCTGAAAGTATTATCACTGCTTAGTAGTACTGTGAAAAACCACAAAAAAGCCCACCCGTGCACCTGATCACAGCCTTAATTATTAATGAAAACGACGATTCATTGAATGAATGAATAAATACAGAGATATATTGTACAAAACTATTAACTAATTATCCCTGAGCAGTTTGATGTGAAACTTATGCAGCCTTTATTGAGTGGAGGAGGATAGGTGCACCAACTTAACTAAATTATTAAGAGCACAATTCATGGAGAAACATTTATTTGCATGAACTGTTTGGGAGTATTATAATAATAATATTCACAAAAAACTAACTAGAAAAATAAAATAAACAGTTTTAAACAATAACAAAAGCATTCATTGCTATAAAAAAACATAATATAAAAAAACACATTATTTTTGTTGTGATTTGAAATATGATTTCAGGAAGCACAACACGTCTAAAGTTTCAAACCACAAACAATTCCGAATTTTTGTACTGAATAATCCGGTGAATGAGAATGCCAACTCAGAATCGACAGTCACCGGCTTGACAATCATTATAAACAAATGAGCTCTTTCAAAAAAATCACGCCGTGCACCTCCATTTTCAAATAGTTTCATTTCTTTTTAAATTTATGATTGTTCTTTTTTAATAATCTGATTGAGTTCATCTTCAATACTCGAAGGATTTCTTACCGGATTCAGATACCATTTAAGGTTCCGCAGTTAAAAATAGTGTATCGGACACAAGTGACGCTTGCACTACCACATGATTGGAATCATTTAAAGTTTCAAGCAATTCTTCCAAAAGTTTTTGACATTTAAATGAACATGGCACTGTAATTATTTATTCCTCAACTTGAACGTCCATTCATAACAATTTCGACTTTCATGCATCCGAAACATTAGAGTTGCATACGATTTTTTGCATATGCTATTGTCGGCATCTTATAATTTCTTCAGCAAAGTGCTTAACCTTTTGCTTTTATGAGAACGAGAGCTGTAATAATTTCTGATAATATTTTTACCTCTTCGTTTGATATAAACATAAAAATTTTGGAATTGGGTCATTACTTGTACCTGACTTAAGTATTGCACCAGTGAAGTATTGGTGAACTGATTCAAAGTAGTCAGCAAACGCTGTGTCCATTATCTTTTAAATGAAGGGAAGAAAGTGGCGTTGAATAACACAATGTTGATGGATAGTCCCTGAAGCCCGACGAAACCGTCAAATACATCACAATTGGAAACAATGTACCAGAACCCAAGTTTTATTATTTCATTTAGTCATTCCAGCATAACTCACATGGTTTTGGTGATTGTGACACCTTTAGCATAATAATGCGAGTGTGTAAACTTGATGAAGTCGTTCAGCGTAATATATGTTTCATCATCCATTATGATTTGTGGTGGTTTTCGACAATCGAAGAGAAAGTGCTGATAATAAAGAATTCCAACAGTTTTCTTACAATAGAAATTTGATTACACTTGAAGAATAGAGCCTTCTCACAGTTTTAACACACAACTCCATCCTGTAAATAATTATTAAAAACGTTCACATATCATTGAATGGTTCACAAAATTATTTACAAGAAAATATGGCGTAAAGATATCATATTTTGTATAAAGATTCGATCAACTAAAATTTCAAAAGAAAGAAATATGTCAAAAAGAAAGATCTGTAAATTGAACGTAAATTTTATCGAAAGATATTTATTTTAAATACTCATCATTTTGTAACTTGACAATAAAATTTGAATCCAAATAAATTTATATTTTCTGCTTATTGTAATATAATTAATTTTTTCATAGATCATAAATTAATTAAAATTATTTTTAGATAAATTCTTGACAAATAATTATCATCATTGTTATAATCGTTCAGTTGCTTAGTTACAAATAGTAACGTAAATTAATATTGAAAAACTTGTTGATTACTTATTAAAAGATTTTTAACAAAAAAATATGGCAGTTCCGTATTCAAACACAAGATTAAGAGTGCCAAAGGGGTTTCAAAATGTGTTAGAAGGTCTTGCACGTGAAGTCTTGAGATGTCAACCTGAGAATATTTATAGTTTTGCTGCTGATTATTTTGAAGAATTATTAAGAATGCGTCAAGGTTGATTGTCATAAATTACTGAATCTAAAACAATATATTTTTTTTTTAATTTAGAAACTGGTTATGACGATATTGCTCTGCTAGGAGCGAAATTGGAAGACAGATTTTATAATAATCACAGTTTTAAAGTATTTTATATTTTTATATTTTTATTGGTTAAATCTATAACAGAATCCTAATACAAATACAAATAATGAAGAACAACAATCTGCTGCTGTAAAAATTCAATCGGAATACCGTAGATTTGCTGCCAAAAAAGAAGTCGATACAAAGAAAGAAGAAGAGGCTGCAATAGTTATCCAAGCTTCATTCAGAGGACATATTGAAAGGCAAAGTCAAAAGTAAAACGAATAATTTTATATTTACTGAATTTTTATTCATTAAAATAATTAAAATGTTGTAAATAAAATTCAAAACATATTTTTTGTTAGATTATTTATATTACTTAATAATTTCAATCGGATTTTATTGCTTTTTACTCAATATTCACTTCGCTGATGTTTGTATGTTTGTATGTGCCAAGCAAATTTCGTGGGACCAAATTAACCTACTTTCCGTGATCGGACTGAGGTGAAATTTGGCAAGTAGATTCGTTGTCGAGAACATTGCATGCTATCAAAATTTCAGATCGATCTGATCACTGCAAGTTGGTTAATTTAAAAAATATTGATATGTCAAGTCTAGTGTTAATCAACCTTGGATTAAAGAGATAAAGTAATTATATTTAAATATGTCCATATAGGTACTTAAAATAGCAATAACAATTTCTTTATGGAGATTTCGAGTTGATATTTTTAAATATATTATATGAAGTATAATATAAATTAAGAGAGTAAATTTAGACAGTTTCAAAAACTTGTTTTTATGGTCGAATTTTTTGTCATATCATATACCTTAATTTTATTCTCAAAATTGGTTTGTTTTAAATATTTTTCACTAATTAAAACAATTGCTTTTACAAATTGTCTATAATCACAATTATTTGTTCATTATTTTGCCGTTTATTCCATTGATCTGGAATTGGGGAATCAATCAATGATTCCGTAATTGTGGACATTTGTTATAAATCAATGAAATAATGCCATTGTGATTGGATGCTTAATTCTGTAATGTATGATTTATTTGAGTAAAATTAATTAGAATAATCAGATGACAAAAATAAATTTTAGTAATAAACTCACCGATTGACACCTGTCTATAGTCGGTGTCAGTGTCGCAAGTATAGAGTAAGCAAAGGATGCATCACATCATGCGCCATACTTGAAGGACATTGAAATTAGCTTGTGGAACACTTTAATCTTTACACGTTTCCTATTCTCATGAACACTTAGAACACTATGAATACTATTACAAGTTCATAATATATATGTTTGCTTTTTAGTATTTGTATTTTAGTATTTTGAAATTACAAAACAAGGAAAAAGGTATTTATTTTCAGAATATTAGATATTAAGTTTATGAGTAAAAGTGACCACAATACCCTTGAAAGTTAATAATGTAAAACTTTGCTTCTATGGAAAAAAGAAAAATATTTTTTATTTTTTATTTATTTAAATTTTTATGACTGTTATATATTATATTATTATATATTATTATATGTGTACTATTTATACTTATTTACTATACTTATTTACTATTTATACTTGAAAAAGGCAGTGCTGAAAATTCGTGAGTATCAACAAACATCGATATATTACTTATTTATAGTCTTCAAACTCTCTTTTTAATAAATTCAATAGAAGAAATAATCAGTGATGAAATTGAAAGAAATAAAAGTTCTTATAATAAAATGTAATAATATTTATAAGCACTCAAATATTGTCTTATTTTCTATTTTAACGTTTTCAATAAGAATATGTTATGTCAATAAATTCATCCACAACTCCGAAACAATCTTTGCACCGGAAAACCATAAACAAATCGGTATTTAGAATGGCAGTTATATATAAGATAATGCCTTATTTGAGATGAATTTGAGCATTAGAGGGTCAATAGAAGAATCGACACGAATAATTTAAATCTTACATTGCGTACAGTGCCACATTTTCTTCTTTTTTTCTTTTCTTCGCTGATTTATCCATTTGATAATTTGTTCTACTTCACATATACAATTCTGACTTAAATGACATAATTCGTTTGAAATGTACTTTTTTCTTAGTCACCATCTCGTCTTAATATACTTTTGATATTTCTATACTTTTTTTATAACTTTAAATAAAGCATTATAACTCTATACACCTAAGTCGAAATACGCTATGTTCATCTTCGATTTTTCTTTTCTCAAATATGGTCTAGTAATTGATAGATCATGTAAAACAAACTGTAAAACATGCACAACTCTATATAAGCGTTAAATTTCTCATTTAGCGGTAGGAAACTCTTATACAGTATGACTTCTTATTGTTAACTCAGTAACCACTTGTTCCACTGGTATACTTTGCAATGTTTCTTTTTCCTCTCTTGGGCCAAAAATATAAAAGAAATAAGTCCTAATGATTATTATTTATTTTTAAGCAATCTGTAAATCTAGATAATTATTTTTATTTTGTATATTTAACACTATATTCTTTGTTTTAAACTTTTGATCAATCTTTCCAAATTAACCCTTTTTAGGACAAATTAATTATTTTGGAATTTGAATTTTAACTAATATAAGAGAATTTCTATATAACAATCCAAACTTAAGGCAGTTAGAACAATAAATTAATCAAAGAGCGTTCTCGGCAGAATATTGACATATAAAAGTGCGTATTAAAGGGAGGTATTAGAAATATAGACCTTAAAGCAATTTCAGGCTTTGTTCTATAAAGTTTTAATTCATCTAGGAATTTAATATGTATATTGTTGATTTTGCTTATCATTTAATGGGAAATTATTTCACACCACCAAGATTTTATAACAAAAAATATTATTTAGATTAGCTTAAAAATTTGAACTTTAATTTATTGTAAAAAATTCTGTTGTTATTTAACGATTTAAAATATGATGATAATTTTTTATTTATCCTAAAGAACCTAAAATAAGTTTCTAACAATAATAATATTTTTTATTTAAATGATATAATAAAATGACATTAGTTTTTATTTAAGGAAAATGTTTTATTAACATAATTCTGATCACTCTAACTTAAAATATAAAAGATGTTGTAATTGTTCACATTTATTTTTTTCTTTAATATTGATTTTGCTATTTTTTAAAAGATAAAATTTTTTTTAAAAATAAAATCTTTAAAAATGAATTGTATATTTTGAATTTTTTTCTTCTAATAATTGGCTATTCTATTTATAAGTAAAATATTAATTATTGAGTTAAACAATCTGTAAAAATTAAAAATAATTTAAACAAACAATTTATTTCAATAAGCCTTTTATAATTTTATATTTCATGAATTTTATCCAAATAATTTCTAATTCAAATTTCTTTGAAGCGATCTTAATTATTTATAATGAATGGGAAATTCAATTTGCCTAATTGATTAAAAAGATAAATTTTATAGACATTTAATGGAATATCCTGCTGACCTAATTTACTCACTCAATTCCCATAGGTATTTTAGTGAAATTTATGAGTATAATAATGTATATGTTATGAATATTGACTTGATAACATTGACATTCCAGTTATTAATTTCATACAATGGTCATTTTAAGCCTATTAACAATTTATCCTAATTTAAATTAAATTTCAATAGAAATATTTCAATTTTTTCAATATATTATTTTAAGGAATTTTATTCCATTATTTGCATTAAAAAAGGGGTGCAAATTTTATTGGTTATTTATTATTAATAAAATCATAAAAATACATTAGTGACATAATTCAATTTTAAATTAATCCCTCCTATTATTTATTATGTATGTGGTCTTACACCTATATATTTGGAGTGTTATACAGTTTACGTAATGATTTTGAACAAGAAGTTGTGTATTCAATATTATAGGGTGGTTTCTAATTCCTGTTTTTTTAACTTGGTGTTGTTAGTGGATTTCAAGTCCCACTTAGATGGTGTTCAGATCTTGGAATATTTATGTCATAGGTGTAAGACCGCATACATTGGAATGACTACCCGTCATCTCCGTTTTCATGTTCCCGATCACTATCGACTGAAGGAATTGATTCATATTAGTAAACACAATTTTGTAAAAAATTAATTGAAATGTTGTTTGACTTAAACTTGTGAATTTTGNAGCTAAATAATAATTTTATAGAATGATTCAAAAAATATTTAAGACTTTATAATATTATTATAGTAGAACTATATTTATGTTTTTTAATTTTAATATAAAATTTTATTTTTTTTGTTAAATAAATACTAAAAAAAACAGAAATTTAAATTTTTTTTTATTAAATCCAGAGCGATTTTTTTTTAATGGAGCGGATTGGAGCAGGAGCGCGTACTAATGGAGCGGTGTCTGGAGCGGAGCGTTTTTAACCACCGCTCCGAATCCCTGATTTAAATAATCACAAAAACTGATTATTAAAATTGAATTTAATAATTCTACAATTTTTAAAAAAAATGCATTTATAATATTTACAAACATTTTCAAAAATCATTTGAATTTTAATTTATTTATGGTACCATTTTGTTGTTGAACGGAGAAGATAAGTTTTTTCAACACAAACAAAATTGAGAAATTATTTCAAAATCATACTTCAATTTGTGTCACAATATTCAATTGTTTTTCAGGGCCCAGAAAATATAACTTAAGTGCATCTACCATTTGCATAATAATCAAAATTAAGAAAAGGGTTTTGGGGACATCCAGATAAAAAGTTAAAAAATTTGATTATCGAAATTTAGTAAAGCTGAAAAATGCAAATTCTTAAAAACTTACTGAATAAAAAACTATATATAAATCATGTATTATAAATGACAATTTTTAAATATTTAAATTAGTTCATAAATAATTTTAATAGTTTGTTTTAACAATCAAAAATTGTAAAGAAATATATTTTTGCATATAAATTAATCATACAAATAAGATAAGATTATTTAAATTTTTTCGATGTTGATTTAATTATATCTATCACAAGACAGTTTTATTTTCATGCTAATTTATATTAATTATTAATTATATTTATATTTATATTTATATTTATGATATTGATTGGAATTTTCAATTGTTATTTTTTTGTGATTTCATTAATATCCTTTGAACGTCTTTTTTTCTTTATAAAAAGCCTAAAAGAGTTCAAGAAATAAAAGAAGATGAAATAATTGATATAAATTTAACCGATCCTGATGTTGAGAAGGCAGCAATAAAAATACAGTCGACGTATAAAGGTTTTCGAAGTCGAAAGACATTAGAGGTTTGCTTAATAACAAATCTGTCATTGCATGGAACAAAGTTAATATTTCAAAGCACTTATTTAAAATTATAATATATGTTTAGTTCTAAACAAATTAATTATATAAATTAAATTTTATAAATTAAATTAGAATTGTTTCAACTTTTTGCATGTAAATTTTCTAATTATTACTTTTTCTAGGAAACGCAAACGGGAGATGAATCTCAACATTTTGCAACAGATGAGGAAAATTTTGGAGTAATTTTGATTTTATTTCAATATTTTTGTAAATGAAATATTTGTAATTATTGTTTTGAATTTTAATTAATTTGGTGGTTATCGGTGTTAATAATAAAGATAATAAATGAAATTGATTAGTATTTATAATAAAGAAAAGTGATAAAATTCAAGAACTGATCGAGGAAGAGGTTATTGATATAGATCTGAACGATCCTGATGTTGAGAAAGCAGCTGTCAAAATTCAATCGGTTTATAAAGGTTTTCGAAATCGTAAAACCATTAAGGTTTGAACAGTAAAAGTATCATAGTATATTTTGCATCCGATCTGTGGGAGCACAAGTGAATTTTGGTTGATGTTTGTCTTAGAACTTAGAGATAAATAATATATATATATATATATATATATATATATATATATATATATATATATATATATATATATATATATATATATATTATATATATATATATATATATATATATATATATATATATATATATATATATATATATAATATTTAAAGTATAATAAATTTATCAATAGTTTCATATTAATGTGCACGAGTAATTATTTTTTGATAGAACTTTATTCTTTTCCGTTTCTCTCTGCATGAAATTTTATTTTTGTTGAAAATTTTATTTTATGACTTTAAATATTAAATTTTCATGTCAATTAGAATAACAATTAATTTTTGTTAGAAAAACAAATGCAGGTGTTTTTGTTGTTTATAGATTCTATTTCATAATTTCACAAATTAACATTTATTTTTTATTTGATAAAATTATTATTTATAATTAACTAGCTGATTATCAAATAAAAATATTGAAACTTTTTTTATGACAGTAGACCAATAAAATTCTTAAGGATAACCACAAATATTTGTAAACAGAGTTTAACAATTGTTTGTCAATCAATCTTAGTTTATTTATTACACATGCAGCAGTTACTTATTATTAGATGAACTTTCATTCATTACTCCAAATCATTTTTGTCGAATTATCAATCTTTTTTCGTCTAAACACAAGGTTTTATTCTGTTTGAAAATGGTCTCCAAATATCATGCTTTTTGAAGTTCGGTTCTGACTAATATGTATTAACCACACTCTATAAAGTTCCATTGGCCAATCATATATACTTGTGATACCCTATTTTGTACTTTTCAAGCAAAGTGATTGACTTCATCTTTTATCTATAATGCCATTTGGAAATGGATTTCTTTTGTTGTTTTACTTATCGAAATTTGATTAAAACAATATGCATTAACATAATTGAAACCAAAAATTATCCAAATATAATAGACAAGGCAAGTATTAAATTATAAATATTTATTTCAAATAAAATTTGCATCGAATCTCGTTATTAAATTATTCATGAGATTAATTTGCGATAAAAATGACATTCTGACCAGCGTCCAAATTGCAATGGTAAATTAACCCATTCTTTACTTATGAAATTTTATGAAGCAAATTCAGGAAATTCATCATCAAACAATTTACTTTATTAAATGGCAGAATAAATTAATTGAAATTTTATAAATAAAATCGAGAGAATGACAAAACTATTTGCTCTATTGATATAAAAAGTAATTAAATCCTCTATAAATGGCCATTAGTAGAGTCAACAAAATGCTAAATTCCCACATAATTTTCTCAATTTAAATTTTAAGAAATAAATAATTTTTTTAAAAGATTTCCTTCAAAAGTTCTTTGCTTTCATAATGATAAATTAATTACTTTTAGTATTGCAGAATTTGTAAGAAGTCTTAATTATTTAAAATTTAAGTGCAATTAATGTTACCTATTTTGTGGATAAAAAATATAAAGTTGCCATTTACACTAATAAATCTGCCCGTTATTGTTTTTTTTTGCGGTTTAACTTATTTTTGCATTTCTAAAATCTAAATGTGTAATTAAAAATTTGGTTTACTTATGAAATAACTTATTGCAACATTCCTCTATCTATCTATCTATCTATCTCTTAATCCATTTAAAGCACCATCTGTTGTGACGTACACCATACTCTTCAAATGTTCCCACAAATAAAAATCTAAGTTATTTAAATACGGTGAGCGAGGTGTCATTGTAACATATCCGCCGCGTCCTATCCATGTTCTTTTTAAACGTTTGTTTAAATCTTCTTTAACACTTTAGAAAATAAGCAGACTCACTATCATGCATGAACCGCATATGTTGGAAATGATTAGTGGAATGTTTTTCATAGGTTCATGCAAGTCATTTGTGAAAAAATGAGGATAAATGAGTTTTGTCAGTCTATTAGGGGAAATATAAGGCCCAATAATATGATCCGAAAAGATTACAGTCCAATTTTCAATAGTAAAGTGATGCTGGTGCCTCAATGCTAGAATAGCATGAGTATTCTCATCTGGCCAAACAAGAATGTTATTAGAAAAAGGTTAATTAAAAAAATGTTATTATGAAAGTGCTAATGATGCCGTCCCTAGTTAAATATGTTTCATTTATAAATAAATTTTTTGATAAAAACTGTGGATTGCAACAATTAATAAGATGTTTGTAAACGAAATGCCATAAAGAATATCGGTCTGTATTTTACCGATTCGAGTTTCAATTACATTTTCCTTTCATATAGACATCAATTTATAGTCATAATGAAAATAAATGAAATATCAAAGATATTCTCCTGATATCAAGAGAATTTAGCAAAACACAATTTCTTTAATTGTTAATTCGTGTTCCTATATTTTAACTCATCTGACAATTTATTTTATCTAACAGGGGTCCGAAGCTGCAGGTCATGGAGATTTTATTGAAACGAATGAAGTGAGTAATATATAATTTATTTTTTATTATAAACTCACAAATTATAAATGTAGAATTGTTTTTATTATAATTTTCATTATTTATAAGTTTCATTATATATCAGGAAATTCATTTATATGATGAATCTTCTGAGAAGGCTGCTGTGAAAATACAGTCAGTATATAAAGGTTATCGAACTCGTAAAAATAAGGTTTGTGTTATAAATAAGCTTTTAATATGCTGTAATATAATTTTATTATATTCTTTCTTGTTCATAATCTTTGTTACTTCTTTTTGTACCATTTATTAAAGATACTATTTCTATCTTTTGAAGCTCGTGCGGACATTTTGCTTGCATTTATAAATTTCTCTCTTCATTTTATGTTATACAAGAAAGCTAATTAAAGTTTCTGTATGGAATGGAATCCATTATTTCTTCCACTCTACTTTCATAGAAATATCACTGATAGCGAAATTTTGAATAATATATACATTGTAGTTTATATTATTATGGATGCTATAAATACTAAAACCTTAACAACTAACAACCTTTTCTACAAAGGTTTTTTGTTGAAATTCCTCACGATAAAGTTCTTTGGTTTAATTAACCAAATGAAAATGGTTGAGATGAAAATTCGTGTTAAATTGAAAACAAAACATTGATTTATAGTTTGTAAAAAATTAAAATAAAAAATAATTAAAACCAGAGATATTTTTTGTAAATTCTTAATGTTTAATTCTTTTTTCGAAGTATTTATTTTTGAATTTAGTTCGTTTTATTGTTCAAATGGAAAAAAGTCTAAGTAAAATAAAATGCAATATTGTCTAAAAAGAATAAAAATTTGGTAAAATTAATTAACAAAAAATGGTTGAATATTTATATTATTTGTTTGAAAATGAAAAAATCCTGATTTAAGACCGGTCTGTAGAATCTGATTGCTGTCATCAGATAACGGCTGCCTGTACATATTGTATTTTTTGATATCATCAAAAATAACATTCCCTTATCAAAGAACTTACGCTCGAGAAATTTATTTCCGTTTTCTTAAAAATAGAGAACTCAACTATATATAATTTATTCATTTACTAATTCATATAACCAACGAATAAAATTGAAAATAGGTTTTTTTTCAATTGTAAATTTTTTTATGCTCTTAAGTATACAACAATAAAAATTTATCTATTTTATAATGAATAATATACATTTCAAATAGAAATAAATAGAATATTACATGTTTTTTAATTGATAATATAATATTTTATTATTTTTCAACCGTTAAATGCATTCTGTTGCATATATGCAACAATTTATTTAAGCACTTATAACTCAGTATACAAGGAACTCTAATGCATAGTTTTGCATAAGTGTATAAACACGAGCCATTGTGCTTTCAAATTATTCTAATAGATGCCTCTGTACGCGTAATATTGATATTTGAAAAAAAAAATTCGTTCAATATTTTTATTTTTGAATTTTGAAAAATCATGCATTTAAGGGTTATTAGGATTCTCATCCGTTAGAACATTAATATCCGTTTTCAAATCACTAAATAATTCCATAAATTTTATTTAATAAATTATACACTCAAAAACTTGTCTCTTCTTATTTTTGTTATTTAAACAAATTTCAGTTTTTCTTTTAAAATATTTTTCAATAAAAATATATTTAAATTTCCTCATAAGGGTTAAATAAGATCATATTATTTTTGACTTCTATGTCAGATCATAAATTTATTCGAGTCAATCATCTTATCATTTTTATAATATCATTCAAACTTCTAAGTGGAACCATTTATGTCCGAGAGTAAATTATTTTTACTTTATTCAATCCCTTTAGGCTTTTTATCGAAAGCTATCTTTTTTGTGCATTTCATTCTAGCAGTCGACTTAACTTGCGTATGGTTTCCAGCTTAACCTCCTTTTTATTTGTGTAATATATCAATTGACAATTCACTTAAAAAATTAGTTATTTATTAAGTAATAAGTGTTGCGTAACTTTTTTTATATGTAATTTCGGATATATGTATGTATGTACCGGTTTAATTCTCATTGACGATGAAACCAAAGTTTGTATTTCTTTCTACGTATGATAAGCAATTCCACATAACATGGTTGAACCCCTTGAAAACACTATATTTCTATATAAATCTTTGCGAATATCCACATCGCATTTCACTATGCTGTTATAAGTTGTTTCATGAATTCCAGCAGTTTCCATTCCCAAGAATTCTGGGTGGAACAATGCTTCTGGACATCAAGAATCTTTCATTTCCAATAGTTAGTTTATCATTTGGAAGTTCATAGACTTTTTCTAAAGATGATGTTGAAGCTTTTGATTGCATTTCATGTTCAAAATCAAGAACAATCTAACAGTTTTTCTTTAATATCTCGAACTATGACTATTTTGGCTATAGTTGTAAAACTGAAACCTCATTCTGTCAGTATTTTTATCAAATAATCTGTCAGACCTCTCCCATCCTATTCAACAAATTGCATGTGCCAACGCATAACCTTCATAAATCCACATAGAATGGCTACCGTATATACTCGCTTATAAGTCGAGTAAATTTTAAGAGGTTTTTAAGTCCTAAATTGGAAACCCGCGTATAAGTCGAAGTAACAAAAATTTAAAAAAGGTTTAATGATTTCATTAAAAATTAATTTTTACGTTTTTTGACCCACGTATAAGTCGAAGTGGCTATTTTGACTTGAAAATTTGACGTAAATTTCTCGACTTATACGCGAGTATATACGGTAGTTATTAATATATTTATCATACTGCAATTTCAAATAATTTTAAATAAATATTCCTTTATAGAAAGTTATTGAAAGTTTGGAATTCGATCATGAAAATCAAGAAGTTCCAACAGATGAGGTTAGTGAAGAATTGAAATGAATAATTTTAGTGATGAAAACAAATTTATTTTATTAATTATAATTTTAAATTAAAAACAATTTATTTTAAATATACAATGCTCACAATAAAAATACTACTTACATACTAATAAAGAATATTCTTAATTTCATGAATTAATTAATAATAACTGGTTACGCATGCTAATAATATCTAATAATTATTTCTGAAATACTTACTAGTTTCTGGTAAAAACCATAAAAACCTAACGTTAATTATACACTGGAGGTTAATCAGAATATGTTATATATTTTCATAATTAAACTTGATTAAAAATGTCTTTAGAAATAAATTCTTAATTTTATTATCAAAAAGTTGATGATCTTGGAAAATTAAAAACCCTGGGTGGTATCCGTTAATTGAATAAGATACTGATTTAACTAATTTAATATTTTTTGATTTTATTTATTTAAATAAAATTCATAAAATTAGTATTTTATAGAAATTAATTGAAACGTTTTATTATCAACAATACAATTTGGATTCTCAAGAGGCCCGAGAGGTTCCGTGGGAAATGTTTGTTGATAGAAATTGCTTTTATAATAATTAATAATTAATTCAAATGACTGTTAAAATAACAACAAATCTAATATAACTTTTATAACCTTTATTTTGCACTAAATAAAAATCCACAAACCTCTGTAAAACCTTTACGGTAACTGAATAGAATAATTTTCGACAGAGATTGTTCTGTGATTATTTTGCTATGGTTGAATTGTCAATTCCGATGTAAATTTTTATTTTTATTTATTGTTGATATATATATATGTATACTGTACATAATAATAAAAGTAACCATATATTATTATTTTAATTACAATTACAAAAAAAATAATATAACTACACAAATAGTGTAGTCTACACTACAATAATGTTAGTTATCTTTTCTGTCCTTTGAAGGTTTATTGTATCATATTTTAGTGATTTTATATGATTTTATATCAAATTTAATTCAAAGATACTTGGGTTTAGTTTTCTTGACCTTTCAATCTCAGTTTTGATTTCAATGAAATACATTTAATTAATTTCGTAAATTGTTTTAATTTTTAATGAATAATCATTTGCATTTTATACATGAAATTGTTGTTTCAGATTACCAATGTTACAGATAACATTATGAATGAAGCGGAACAGGTTTGTTTTCATCATATTTGACAATAATAAATTATATTTATATTTATTTTGTATTAATAAATGAGATTTTTTATAATTAATGTAAATTAATTCGTGTAAAATGTTACAAAATGTATAGCCAACTGATACTGTGGATTCCTATCAGGAAATTGGTCTAAAATCACTAGCAGAAGAAATTGATATAGATTTGACTGACCCTGAAGTTTCAAAGGCTGCCCTAAAAATTCAAGCTTCATTTAAAGGGTTTAAAAAGTCCCGGAATGGAGCAAAAGTAACGAAGGTGACAGTGAATCACGTTGTTTGATCGTCTATGTTGTTCATATAAACAATTTACTCACACGTTTATAAACCAATAAATTCATGTTATGTAATTTTTAATAATAATAATAATAATAATAATAATAATAATAATAATAATAATAATAATAATAATAATAATAATAATAATAATAATAATAATAATAATAATAATAATAATAATAATAATAATAATAATAATAATAATAATAATAATAATAATAATAATAATAATAATAATAATAATAATAATAATAATAATAATAATAATAATAATAATAATAATAATAATAATAATAAAAATAATAAAAATAAAAAATAGTGTTTTTAATGTTCATTTTTCCATATAAATATTCTAGTTATTAATTATTTTTATTGTAAAACACTTCAAAATATCATTTTCATCTATCTCAATTATTGGAAAATAGATTATTATTACATATAAAAGAAATTAAATGAAATAAACTCTACTATTCGACTATTTAATTATTTTATTCATATTTTTTTAGCTTACCTTTATTTTTTATATTTATAACGAATAATACAATTACTAAGTTTACTTTGTTGATAAATATTGTGGATATTGTTTTAATCACATTATAACATTTTATCTATTTTATATTTAATTATTGTTATTGTTATTGTTATTATTATTATTATTATTATTATTATTATTATTATTATTATTATTATTATTATTATTATTATTATTATTATTATTATTATTATTATTATTATTATTATTATTATTATTATTATTATTATTATTATTATTATTATTATTATTATTATTATTATTATTATTATTATTATTATTATTATTATTATTATTATTATTATTATTATTATTATTATTTATTTATTTTTAATAAATAAATTTAATGTTAAATAAATTCATTAGTTATCTATTAGATTGCTGATGAAGAGATCGCAAAATCATCAATTGATTCAATGGAAAAATTGTATGTTGACGATCTACAGCATTCAATTGATGTGACTGAAATCAAAGATGAAGAAGTAAATAACGACGTTGAAGAAGTTCAACAATCATTAGATTTAAATGAAACCGTGGATGAAATAGATAAAAACAATATCGGTGACATTTCAGAAGTTAATGATGACACTATTAATACAGATAGGATAACGGAAAGAAGTCAAGAAAACATTGAAGAGGACACTGAAATAAATTTTGAACAAAATGAAGAAGTTCCAATCGACGAAGAACATAAACAGGAGGTAGACGAGGAATCAGTGTCAGTTTCTAATATAGAAATAGATAAAAATGTTGAGCAAATCGAACAGCAGGCGGAACAAGAAGAAATTGAAGATATAGAATCACATAGAGAAGAAAACACAGAAAGGATGGAAACACACATGGAAGACCACACAGAAGAAAAGGAGGATATAGAATCACATAGAGAAGAAAACACAGAAAGAATGGAAACACATATGGAAGACCACACAGAAGAAAAGGAGGATATAGAATCACATAGAGAAGAAAACACAGAAAGAATGGAAACACATATGGAAGACCACACAGAAGAAAAGGAGGATATAGAATCACATAGAGAAGAAAACACAGAAAGAATGGAAACACGTATGGAGGATCACACAGAAGAAAATGAAGATGTTAGTAACATTTTAGAAGAACACAGTGAGAAACCTGAAGAAAGTACGATTCCTTTGGGAGATGAAATTTATCCCGAAGAACCTGAAGATACAATAAATGAAACTGCTGCTGAAGCAGTGGATACAGAACGAACTGTTGGAAATAATGATCTCGAAGACTCAGTTATTGAGCAAGAGGAGTCCAACCAAGTTGAAACGAATCCGGTAATGATGATACAATTATATTATAGCTGTAGTCATCACAAATACTAACTGGAATACTCACATTTCTTTTCTTTGAAATATTTTTCCGCTGCGTTTTTTAAATCATGCGCTTATTTAATTTTCATTCTATATCAATTTTATTACTAACTTTTATTTAGTCCTTGCTTATTTAATATTGATGCTGTTCATCATTTATGGTTGCTTTCATTTTTCAGACTCACGAAGACAATCAGGAATCAGGTGGCCCAACAAATGACACAGATGAGGCTGGAACAAGTCGTACAGAACCAGATGAATAACGATGAACATTTTTTATGAGTTTTCAATTATTTAAGACAGTATTGTTAAGAAAATGGTCACTTGTTATTTTAATAATATTGACAATAAATGAGATTATTGAATGCGAGTGATGCTGACATTAAATTTTCATTTTTAGTTAGATATTTTACTCGCATTTAGTTAGTAATATTTTTACGGGTCTTCATTTGAGAAATTGAAAATCCTTTATGACAGTGACTACTCTTTCAAATAATAGTTTGCCAGTGGATTTATTCGGTTTTGTTTTCCTTTTTTAGAATTTACTTATACGATTTTTCATGTTTAAACTTTTTTGTGTACAACCATAAATTTGCTAAGAATAGACAATATTTTGAAATTATGTTTGATATTTCGATTTTGATGCATTTGTTAGGGATTTATTTTTTCGTTTTATAACACTTATTAATTACATCTTTAATATGATTCCCCATTGGTCAAATATTTACAAATCATTTTCATTGGACAAAAATTACAAAATATCAAAAAACTTCAATTTCCACAAATTTGTTAATTTATTTTCATACAAAAATGAAGTGAATAAGAATATTATTTATCGTAAATGCAAAATGCTTTCAATAACTTATATCTCCTTGAACCTTTTGTGAATAAAATAAGTAAAATAACTAATTAGATGTGTTATTTTTCATTTATTTTATAGAATTCTGGTATACAAATTTTAAAAATTTTAAGGAATACTTTTCATATATTTGCATATTTATTTAAAATGTATTCAGACAATTCCAGAGTCGGTTGAATATTAACTTTTTTTTCAAAACAAATATTTTAAAAATTCATTTTAATTTGTATCCATAATGTTTATGTAATTTATTATTATTTTTATTATCAATCACACCCATTTTCAATTAACACTTAATAATTTATATATTATATATATGTTATATTAAATTAAAAAACAATCTTACCACATGACGCTCAGTAAATTTTTCACAATACATTTTCACATAATATTATCATAAAAAAATGTATAATTATATATAATATAAGTATTAATATTATTATTATTAATATTATTATTAATATAAAATATTATTATTAAAATATTATTATTATAAAATATTAATATAAAATATTATTATTAAAATATTATTATTATAAAATATTATTATTAAAATATTATTATTAAAATATTATTATTAATATAAAATATTATTATTAATATAAAATAATTACAAGATAGGAAAATATTCACTAATTGTTACTCGCGTAACTTCTTTATTCTTACCGAATTTTTCCAATTTCTTTACAATGTACATTCCAGTCAAATAATAGGCCATAATTGTCGAGAAAAGATCATATAAAATTTCCTGGTATAATATTTGCTTACTTGCCACTTGCCTATTTCCCCGTGGAACTTACAGCTCAGTTGTATGTAAGAGTGCTGTAATAAAAAAGCAAAATTAAGCACATTAATTTTTATCAAAATTACTTAAAACTAAAAATTTACACTATGTTATACTTCACCTTGTTTTATATCATTAAAATCTTTTATTTTTTGATCACATTTGATTTTTTTCTTTTTTTGAGAAATAATTTATTTCCATTTTGATATATTCTAATATTTTTTAAAATGTCAGATAATAAATGTTTATTTATTTAACAATTAAAATACACAAAAAACATATAATTAATAATGTATTTCATAAAATTGCATTGTAACATCTACAATTGGGGATATTTATTTCTTTAAAATAATCACAGGAGTTATGTGGTAGTGGTTACACGACGTCTAGAACATACAGGACACGAAGATAAAATTTCTTTAACGTCACCTTGTTTTATATTATAAAGCCTGTGACTTTGCTCTTTATATAAAGAAAACCAACCTCTATGTGAAGCAGAATGCACACGTTCTATGTGTTCCTTTTTGCGATCGGATTAAAAATCAGCCAGATACTCCAATGAGGAGGCATTATCCATATATATATATATATATATATATATATATATATATATATATATATATATATATATATATATATATATATATATATATATGGGTAACTTTTTTATAAAATGAATTCTTATCTGAACGCGATGAAAAGAAGTTATGTTTCCAGTAATTAAAAAGCTCTTGAATAGGCTGTATTCTTCCAAACTTCTTATTTCGATTCGTGCTGGCATGGTAAAAATGGTATTATTGATATATTATTAAATTAATAAATAGTTTTATTATCTGACATTTTTATTATCTACAACATTTAAAATTTAAACATTATCCTAAATTTTATATGAATAAGATGTTCATAACTTAAAGTTAATATTCAATAAATAAAAAAAATATAGTATAATTGATTTAAATTTAACTAATTTAATTGATTTAATTGATTTAAAGTTACAAAGAATAAACGGAGGCATCGAAACAAAACAAATAAGTAAACATGAAAATACTAGATTGTCAAATAAGAAAGAAAATTAATTAGAAGTGTCTTGAAAATAACGGAACAAAAATATAGGACACACATGTTAACATTCATCATGTAGAAGTCTCATAGAAAGGATACCTCTAAGGCAGTGTTGTCCAAACTTTTTTGAGCCACGACACACTTGGCTGAATTAAAAATTTTCGCGGCACACCTAAAGTTTTTTTGCTTTATTTGCAATTTTTTATTGCACTTTTACTAATCTTTTAAAAAGAAATGAAAGACTTATAAACTAAAAAATATTATTATTTAATATTTAAGATTCTAAATAAATATAATTAAGCTGCTTACGTATTTTAGATAGTCAATATTTCTAGTAAGAAATATAAATATGATTGTAAACAAATAAATTTCGCACTTAATTGACTGATTAACATTTAAATTTGAAATAACGGTTAAAATATCCACAATTCAATTTCCTTTTATTAAGTTGTTTGGAAAAACAGGGTTTTTTTGACTTTTTTTAAAAGAATTTCAAGGCACACCTGGACACCCGCCACGGCACACAGTTTGGACAACACTGCTCTAACGGAAAATGGCTATATGCTTGGTTGACAGAGTAACATTTATTGTTTATAATTGAAAAATAATACGCCTATAAACCAGATAATGTTGTCCCGAGTGTGATGACATATTATTCGTTCCATGTTCTAAGATATTTCATATCCAGAAAATATATTATGTGAAGAAAAAAATTTTTTTCTTTCATATAATGAAAATAAATATGTAAATTTTTAGAAATAATTTTATATATGAAAAAACAGACATTTTTTAAATTCAAAAAAAGTTTTTCGTTTTAATAAGCACTGAATTACACCCACCCCCTCCACTCAATTGGCTTGCAACTCTAAGCCACAATAATCCATAAAAACTATTTTATATGAGAAGCCTTATTAATAAATTATAAAACTTTAATTACTTCAATTAAATTTGGAAAATTTGCATTTATATTTAATGAACTTTAATTTAATTTATTAAATATTTAAATATAATAATGAATTAATAATTTTTATTCCAACTTAAATTAATCTTTCTAAAATATCTATTTTTAACAGTAAGTAGATAAATTAAATTCTAAATTATTTTTAAATTATAATTTCAAGAATTTTTATTTTTATGTATTTCAAATTATTATTGTTTCTATAATTCGGAATCAAAACACGTCATAATGTTTTCCTTATTTTTTCCTAACAATTTTCTACAAAGGGAACCCAGAAATTTTATTACAAATTTTTTTTATTAAATTATATACAGAATCCAAATTGATTCAAGTAACTTTTTGTTAGTCCGCAGATTAGACAAATCATTAATGATCCCAAATTTGAAACTCTTCTAACAAGGAAGGAGCTTGCAGTGTTCATAGCATTTAAAAAAATGATAAGTTTTCTTGGCAACGAGAGGTCTCCGTATTATGTGAAACCTGTGTAGAAGCTTCTAAAATCGTATCATGCACTTGGCTGCACAATGTCTCTCAATATTCACTTCCTTGACTCTCACTTGGACCTCTTTTCGATGTACATGGGTGCAGTTAGTGACGAACACGAAGAGATTCTACCAGGACATCCAAACGTTCAAAAAAATATATCTAGGTTGTTGGGATGTCTTGATGCTTGCAGACTATTGATGATGTCTTCATAGGGATTTACCTGCCAAAACTAACAAGAAGAAAGCTTAAGATGGAGATGTCCAATCATGGGAAGTTGTTTCAGAATATGGTTGCTATAGAGAGCCGAGTCCCAGTCCCACAATCTAGAAACACATTGACTTAGGAATGTGACTGAGAGCTCTTAATATTCACATAACAAAACAACAACTGACTGCTATATAAAAACTAGAACTAATTCTTAAAAATGACTACCAAATTTATGATCAGCACCATAGATTTAGGCGGTTTATGCGAAAATTTCTTTTGTAACAAAATCTTTGTCGAGCAGTGTAATTCTTTATTATTTTCCCATCCCTACTAAAAACCAATATTTTCCATCTAACACGAATTTCCTGCACTGCCTTTTTCAAATGTTGTAGACATTTCCAAAATGTTGCGCTAAATAAAGGCCATTGGCCTATGGTCAAAACCTAAATAAATATAATTTTTTTACAAAGGAAAAAGAGATATGATTGGAAAATGTAATTGAGAAAATGTAATTGCAACAATTTTAATGAAAAGAACATAATTAAATGGGAAAAGCACAAAAATATGAATTTATAAATAATTATCCTAATGGGATATTGATATGTGTAGATTAACCGATGGGCCCGCAGCTGCGGGATGGGGCAGGCAAAAGAAGGCCCATTTTCAAGCCTGAAAAATTGAAATATTTTAATTAATAAATGGCCAACAGAAAGATTATTTTCAAAACTTAAGTTCATCAAAAATTATTTTCGTAATTCGATGGGTCAAAAACGCCTTAGTGGTTTAGCCTTGTTGAGCATTGGAGCCTTACGGGCCAAAATTATGGAGATAGTAGGAGTCGTCGAAAGGACTTGTCTTACAATACTCATCTGTACTGACAGTACTGTACTAAATACAAAGTTGTTATTGATTTATGATTTCATAACATTGAATAAAACAATATTCAGTAACATTTTCATTTATAACATTTAATCAATTTTAATGCAAATCGAAAACAATTTTTAGTTGTGGCATAAGATTACAAATAAAATAATAAAATAAAATATTATAAATAAAAATCATTAAAATGTATTTCTCAAAAGTGAGTCGATAATTTAAAACATAAAATTATTGTCTATGGGATTGTAATTGGCTGTATGGGAGGCCATTTTGAAAATCTTGCAGCGGGCCCAAAATTTGAAGTTACGTCACTGCTGATAAAGAGTAAATAATTGTTCAAAATACATTCAGAAAGAACAGAAAAGCAAAAATATGTAATAAAAGGGGAAAATTAATTATTAAGAGAAACTCAAGCTGGATAAACAACATGAAAAGTCTCAAAATGGGTTTGAGAGAAACCTAAATTACAGTTAATTATTGTTTTTATCTAAATAGAAATTTAACCGAGGAATTTTTCAGAATAAGATTATCAAACGAAAAACTGCATGGAGATAGGGGTTCCATCCTAAAGCCATTATTAACAGTAAAAATTTCAGCATAAAGAGAATTAAAAAAATTATAAATAGGAAACGAATCAAATGAAAAAGATATTTAGTTATTTGATAAAAAATATTTTTCGTCTAAATATTTTATTGAAAAAAATTGAAAAATCGAGAGGAATCACTATAAACACATTGACATATTTATTTCGAATGAATTAAAATTGTTTTACTACAATCAAAATTTCATTCTTTATAGTAGAAATTAGAAATTAAATAAGTCAACAAAGTAATAATAAAATAAAATGTGAAAGAAATTCATTTTAACTTTCGTCATATTACCTAGAACACTCAGCATCAAGTTTGACTCATTTATCAATTCAAACAAAAATATAGTTAACTCAAAATTTTAAATTAATTAATGATTAATAACTTTAAAAGACATTCTGAAAAATGTCAAAATTTGATTGATACATTTTAGAATCCGAACTAAAATTTAGATTAAGATGATGAATCATTCTTTACTGTATATTTTCCATTTTTCTTTTGTCAAATTTATTTAAATCAGTTTTGTAAAAAAGAAAATAGAAAAATTTTATTTCTTCATAAGCTTTATAATATTGAATAATATAAATCTAGTAATAATAAAAAATGTGATAATAAAAACAAAAACAATAATAATAATAATATTCTCCTCCTTCTCCCTAATTATAATAATAATAATTATCATTTTTATTTATATTATTATTATTATTTAAAACAATAAATTGATAATTTAAGCCTTTTGCTGCAAATAATGTATTTAATGAAAAAATTTTCGACTATAAGATAGTCCTTGTCAATCTCCTATTATTATTATTATTATTATTATTATTATTATTATTATTATTATTATTATTATTATTATTATCTCTCCAAAATTGTATGATTGAAAGCATTGTATCGAGGTCCATTATCAAACTATTTTTTTATATAATCATTAAATATGTCATGAAATTCGCATGTTAAGGTTTTTAAGTTGGAGTGCGCGTGTGAAGGAGAAACTGTTAAGCCGAGCCAAATCACCAGTAAAATCTCTCTTGATACAGCTGGAGTGAGATTGTATTTAAATTTCTGAAATGTAGGTATCTGTTATGATGATTATCATTAATGAGACATTTAATTAGAAATGTCAATTGAGATTTGTTTTGCTTTTAATTATAACATAAGAATTTATGTTAAATTTATGAAAAAAGAAATAGGATATTTATTTATTTATTTAAATATACCTAAATTTTTCAGAGTTCACCTAAAATATCTTGTTTCTTCAAGCATTTAAGGAAGAATCAATTAATATGATTATAGTAATTTTCCAAATTACTATAATCTTGTTTTCGAAGTTCCTCGTAAACTGCATGGGATCAGTGGTGGATTAAGCGGTGGATATATTGGGCCCACGAATCCGGAGAGGCACAGAGACCCATATACAAATATTTCCTTCACAAAATAATATACAAAAATAAAATAAGACAAATATATCACAAATACACCGTTTAAATTATGTGATTTTTGTTTTTGTTTACATTTAATAAAAGACGTATTTTACCAATATAGTTAATAATCAAATTTTATCTTTATGTTATATATTATATATTATATATCCAAATAAAATACCATAAAATTCCTAAAAAAACACCTGAAATTTAATTATCAATGTTATATAATATATAACATTGATAATTAAATTTCAGGTGTTTTTTTAGGAATTTTATGGTAATTTAAATGGATTTATTTGGATTTATTTCGTAAAAATGTAAGTTAGATATTTTTATAATTATAAATAAGTAAAGTAATCACCAAACATTTATTTTTTAAAGACATTTAGTAAAGAATGGATAAAATATTTTTTAAGTTTTTGTAATCTTCTTTCGAATTTTGTCTATTTCTGTAATTCTATGAAAATATTAATTTGTTAAAATAATTTATTAAAATTTACGATTTGCGATTTTTTTTTGCAAATTCAAAGATGTCGAAGGATCTTCTTCAATATCTGTAAATCTAAAGAAATTTTATATTCTAAATTATTTTATAATTAAATCTTACGATGTATTCACTTCTTTTTCCCTAAAGCTCAAGGTAGAGCAGTCAGAATCTGATTCATAAGTTTTTTTGTACATAACTTTTTAAATAATTTGAAAATATTGATATGTTAATTGATATGTTAAGTTATGTACAAAAAAACTTTTGAATCAGATTCTGACTGCTCTACCTTGAGCTTTAGGGAAAAAGAAGTGAAAAACACTACTTAATTTTGTATGTATTTTTCATTATGTGTGCTGTGCTTGTATGCTTAATTATTTTCTCCCACTTTTTATATTCCTATAATAAATATGTTAAATTTCGCAGCATTAAATTTCTACACACAGGTAAGTTTGTGTGTTCCTATAATATATATTTATTGATTTTTTTTTAGATTATAGATAATGTTATATTTCGCAGTTAGGTGTATTTTTTCCAACAGCGATTTTTTCTATCTTTCTATAGTGTGATTGCCTATTTAATGTCACAAAGCTAATTCAATGTCAGTTCTGGATATAACACACATTTATTATAGGTAAATCAATATTTATATTATAAAAAGCCAAATCAATGGCCATTAGATGATTATCAATTGCCGGTTGGTGTTAAACCAATGATTAAATAATTACAATAATAGTAAACCTATTTTTAACCAAGTTAAAAAATATAAATCAAATATCATCGTTAAAATGTCATCACAAAAAAATCATAAAATTCTCTTGATCACTTTATTCTTTTTAGTACACATGTCATGCAATTTGTGCATCTATTTTCTTATTTTTAGTTTTTAATTCTTTTGATCACTTTAATTTATTGATTTCTATTTTCTATAGTAAAACATTTACTAATCAGATCTTGTTTTTTATTCCTTATGTGTGAAGAGGGGGCAAAATAAAATTTAAGAAGAACATTAAGTAGTTTTTGTTATTTTAAAATAAAAGTGCCAATCATAATTTTTATAGTATGAGACATAATTTTTCATTTTAACACACTCTATTAAAAAAAGATTTATTAAGATTTATTTATCCCATTGGACCAACAGCCTGACGCAATACCAGGCCAGGTCAGTCCGGAAGTACCGACAGTAAATATTTAAATTTAAGTAATCGCAAAGCGCAGTCAGTCAATAAATTACTTGTTCTGTTAATAAACAAGGACCGACATGACTTTCCTGATCAAATTGCCTTTTTGAAATTGTATTTATCTCAACTTTTGGATTAGCTATGATATAATCGGCAAAAGGCTACACGTTCTCAGAAAATAACTTAGTTTTTTATTTCTTTTAACATAACAGAACAAATATTTCTGTGGATCAATTGTTTCGCCAATTGAAGACTTATGTACTAATTATCCATAAAGATAATTCTTCCATTATCTAATATTGGTTCACATAAATTCATGACTGCTGACAGGGAATCATACGAGTTGTAAGAATTGTACTTGCATATACTTGCCAATTATATGTATTCAGAACTAATACGCAACTTGAATATTTTGATTCGTCATTTGTGTCGTTTCAGCTTATTGTACTGGGATTAGTCTATGCAAAACACTTCATCAGTTCATAGAGAGATTGATAATTTTTCATCAACATAGCTATCAAGTCTTAACTTATTCTAACTACAAATTTCTAATACAAATTCTAATACAAATTTACTCCAAGTTATCTTCCGTCTAAGAAATTTGAACTGGCCTTAGGAAGGTTAAAATTTGAACCAATCCAAATGCACTATTGTAATTAAGGTTCATTCATATATTTCTTTTCAAATATATTTTATCTAATTAATAAATAATATTGCTTTTTATTTTAACTATTATTTTATTCATTGACAATAATAATACTTATTCATTTATAACAGTAATAATAATAAAACAATTTATAAAATAATATTTTTCGAATATAATTTGCCCATTTTAAAAACCAATCAAAACTTACTATTCAGAAATTGGTAACAAGTCAATTAAATACGTAGATTATTTTCATTGTAGAAATGTATCACATTCTAGGATAAAATTAAACGAAAATTTCAAGAATCTATGGAATCTCAAGACAAATATCCAGAAATCTATCTCAATGATGGAAACGAGGAGTCTTTTAAGAATGGAATGAAATTTTATCATTCAAACAAACCAGCCAGTTTTGATGACAGTACGAGAAATTTGGAGGTTAATACCGACGGGAATTGTAATAACAAAATGTATCTAACCACCCCATCACCTTGCGTTCGGAGGTATAGCGATACGTCGATCAGTAAATTTTGTGAAACAGATCTCCTCAAATTGAATAATCAGCTGATTACGAGGAAACGATTTTGTCCACGACAATTCTCAATTCAAAAACCTCCAGCTTTAGATGAAATAAGCATTGATATATTAAAAGCCAATTGTAGTTTCGGAGGTACTTGTTTGAATTTTATAAATCTTAAGTTTAATAATAATAATAATAATAATAATAATAATAATAATAATAATAATAATAATAATAATAATAATAATAATAATAATAATAATAATAATAATAATAATAATAATAATAATAATAATAAAACAATAAAGTGATAATTTAAAGTGATAAAACTTTCGACTATAAGATAGTCCTTGTCAATCTCCTGACAAAGACTATCTTACAGTCGAAAATATTTTCATTAAATACATTATTCGCAGGAAAGGTTTAAATTATCACTTTATTGTTTTAATAATAAATACTGCTACCAAGAAACCATCACTTAATAATAATAATAATAATAATAAATAACATAATCAACCTTTTTTGCAAGTTTCAAAGTTTATTAAAAACATGGAAGACGCATAATTCATCGTAATTCATCTGTCAACAAGCATTTTTGACTTTCCCAATCAGAACAGAAGTATGTGAATATTTCTGGAAAAATAAAATTCAATGAGGACAATCTGAAAAATCTCAGAATTGAGAAGGCAACCCTTATACAATTAGCAGTCTATTCTACGAATAAAACAAGTTAAATTACCCAGCTGGAAACCATCTTATTTTGAACGAGATATAAATGTATTTTCTCGATTTAGTTTGTGTTGAAGCAACATATCTAACTGGGTCTACAATTGAAGATATATTTTCAAAAAATATTCACGTACTGAAAAATAATTTGGAAAATCAAATTACGTATCTCATTGACTATATACGTGACCACCTCTGTAATATGAGATGGTCCTATGAACTGATTTATTGTCAGAAAGTGTTATAAAATTAATTTTTCTTCATAAGTAAAGTTCATACCCAGGGGCCGCACATGAAGCGATTGAAGCAACTGGACCCAATCGAGCCCCATACACATCAAAATTTTTATATTTAAAAACGATACATGTTACTAATATAAATATCTAGGTATATTATTATAAAAAAATCTAACAACAAAATTTTGTTCTTAAAATGTTCGAAAGAATCTGATTTAACATTGCTTACTAAAAACAATACTGTGGTGGTGACCAAAGTCATTTCCATTTAAATATCATTTGAGCTTGCGTGTTTAATAGGTATAGTCACTGTGGACAAGTTACATTCATTCATCAAAATATTAGAATATTTTTCATGACAAATATTTATGTAGTTATATTCATATAAAAATCTAGAAATATTAAATATTACATAATAAAATGTAATTATTTTTATATTTGGTACAGATTTTTTAATATAGAAATCTGTTTACCTTATGGATCATTACTTTTGAATTTTATAATTGGATTTGTCACTTCTGTCACTTTTGTTACACACCCGTTTGCACTAAATAAACGCATCCTATAATGTAAAAATAAAATCAATACGTGTATATTATATAAACATACAAACTTACACGTGTGTTGATTTTTAGCGTTGCAATGAATAAACACATTTAATATAGAAAGTGAGAAAGTGGTAGAAAAAATAAACTGACACACAAAAACACAACACATAGTATAACTGTGCCTATGTATGTGTATGCATGTTCTTTTTATATTCTTTTATTGTATGTATTTATTTCTGGTGATCGATTTTGAATTTTGATCTGATTTTCATATTGGTATTATTAAGTGTTTTCGCGCTTTTTTTTAAAATTGAATTGTGTTGACTTTTATTGAAATTACGCTTTGCATTAATATATTTATCGACCAATGAAATACACCAAGAAACTCCTTCAGACGCTTTTTAAACCACGGACAAATTGAATGTACAGGGAACATTGCCGCTGTTTCAAAACCGGATGACTTTATATTATTTCCACTTGATTCATTTTCTGGAAACAGAATCACATTGATTATTCGAGTGAGAAATCAAGACGAAAAGTTTCTGGGAAAACTTATTATCATGTCACATTTTCAATCTTTGAACAAACAAACTGCTATGAGAACGTTCGACAACAATTATTATTTAAAGTTCAAGAAGTTTAAGAATCATTTATGAACGGAATTACCAAAATCTTATCAGTAATTTTATTAACTCTAAAATAATCATAATATTTTCCAATTAAATACAAGCATATATCAAATGGGAGGGGCCCTAGACATTTTTTCTTACAAAGCCTCAGTCTCAAAGGAAATAGACTATAGACAAAAAATACTCCCTAAAAATGATGTCCTCGTAATTAATATTATCCAAGGGAACATTAGATGAGTTTTCAGCGAATGCATTTGATACTATGTATAATCTTTCCAATTTGTACCTTTATAAATTGTAGCCTATCAGTTTGTAACGTTATATTTTGGCATTTGCAAATTAATTTTAATTGCAAAAATCCTCGTTGAACGTTTCATTATCGATGTCACCATTTTGTGCTATGTTTTAGCAATGTGGTATGAATTGATACGTCGTTGCTGTCATCTAAGTTTGTATGAAGAATTCTAAAAGTTTCACCAATTTCTTTGTATCATTTGCTTCGAATATTAATTGCAAAGATATTTTATCCTAAATTACATAAAAACAATTTCATTTAAAGGATTCTTGACTCAAGTTTTGAATTCCAGCTGATCCAAATTATTTTATATTCAAAGCCAAAAACTTATCAGAAAGTGCTCCTATGTCTTTCCACTATGAGAAGCAGAAAAGACTTTACTACTGCCAAGATATGCAAAGGAATCTTTAGTCAATACCTTTATTGTTGCTACTATTCGCAGCAGCGCTTTTCTCCAATATATTTTTTCTTCTAAATATATCTTTTCAGTGTTAGTGTTTATACATCACTCAATTAAATTTCTTGCTATCAAAACTTTGTTAGAATGCCTATAATCAGTAGAACTTTGATGTTCTTGAACTCTCACAAGGAGCTTATTTAATTGAGCATAGAAATAAAGATAAACTTTTACTTTTTACAAAATCTTTCAAAATGAAAAGTGTGACCGGGCTCTAGACATTTGTCTATGCAATGATCTGGCACTGATTACTACAGTTATTATTATTATAGATTTATTATTTTTGCAGGATTTAAGCAGCTCCAAAAAGTGATTAATGTGAAAAAAGATTCCAAAAACGAAGACCCAAATACAATTTCAATAATAAATGGAAATCCTAAAATATCAATTGGGGACTTAGAAAATGTTTCAAATAATTCTGAGAATTTCAAAATGCCACATGATGCTCAATCCAATAGACTTTCTATGACAAGCACCACAACGTAAGCTGTTTGGTTTCTCTAAAAAATTAGTTTAATAATTTTTAAATGTGTATTATAAATATTTATTTTTTATTTACATTGCATTGGTCAAGAAGGGCCCCTTAGTTCCTCTGGGGCCTTACGCATTACTTATGCTTGCTATGTGGTGGTTACGCCACTGAGCATAGGGAGAAGATCCTGTAATGATAACACAGAACATGTCATCTAATTAAAACTACTTGCTAAGATAATTGCAGATGATAAAGAACTAATCTGAGACTGAGAATGATTTTTTGAAGAAAATAATCTGGGGCAAGAAAGATTTTGTAGGATTCAGAAAGTAATATCTTATAGCATAATCAGTTATAGAGAGACATGCTACTTAAAGCAAAACATAGTAATGCAGCCATTGTGAACCTTATTAAATAATTAATTCTCAATATATGGATACTTGTATATTAAATTAATTATTTTATTTATATGAATAAATGTTGTTATTATTGTTTAATGAAAGATAGAACTTTACTAATTATGTCCTTTAATGTTCTTTTTGTGTATATTATATAGGAATCTAGTAATCATTTTATTAAATTATTCCTTAGGCTTCGCAATTTTGAAAAACGCAACCCAAATGTTTTATATTATTATTTTAAAATATTAAATATAAAAATACATTCATTTGCAATTAAAACAAATCTTTGTAAATTTTGTTTTATTTTATTATAAATGTTTTATAGATATAAATATTTTTATTAAAAAAAGTTATAATTAATGAATTTGTTTATAAAATCTAAAATTTCTATAGTTATTCTTTTCTACATTGACGATGATAGCAAAAATGCCGAAATATATCCTAAAACAAATGTTTGAGTGGTACTTTCTCATAAATAGATCGTTGCCTTGCATATTTAATGCAATAAATTAGAAATGTAATAAATTAGAAATATTTTGATGATGATTTATTCTGTAAAAATGTAATCTATTATTTAAATGAAGACATTTCTCAAAATATTTAATAATTAAATTATTTAATTTAACTTGTTTTAACCGATACCTTGGGGTATTTTACTACATTTTTATTTGAACTAAATTTTATATTTATGTTATGCCATCATTTGGCACAAATTTATTGATAATTTTAAATACAGTCATCCTTTATTAATTCATTATTTCTTGAAATATCGGAATTGTTTAAAATTTCCCAAAGTAATTTGATCAAATATTTCTGAACCATTCATTTTCTATTTTAAATTGACTTAAGATTTCATTTGATATCATTTTTGTAAAATTGAAATATGCATAAATGTTTCATTAAATGCAAACATAAAATTTTTTTAGAATGACCTTGTTTGGTTAATATAAAATAATTTTTTATTGAGACTTTGTTAATAACGCTCGAAGTAACACTTAAAATATTTGTCTAGTTTTAACTACTTGATCTACTTTCATCTAAAAATGAAGAAAAAAGAAATTTGGAAAAAAGCGTTTTGTTAATGTATTTTTGTTTCCTCAATATCTTCTTGATGAATCAAGATTAATTATTTTTTAAGTTCAACGTGAAATTAAAATTTCTGATCTTTACATTATCATAAATACATTTGAATAATAGTTGAATAATAATAATATTAATAATAATAATAATAATAATAATAATAATAATAATAATAATAATAATAATAATAATAATAATAATAATAATAATAATAATAATAATAATAATAATAATAATAATAATAATAATAATAATAATAATAATAATAATAATAATAATAATAATAATAATAATAATAATAATAATAATAATAATTATAAATTGAATAATAATAATTATAAATTGAATAAAGCCAATCAAAATTATCCAATATCCCATCAATAAATTTAAAACTTATCTATCCTAATTAATGATTTTCTTTTGACAAATCTTCAGAAAACTGTCCAAGCTAATTATTAAATCTGGTGAAATTGATTTCCAGTTAAAACAAACCGTGAAAAAAAATAGAATCGATCAAAAATTTCCATAAATGCTCCATTTAATTTGAAAAAATTAATTAGAAAATTTTAACATTTATTTCATTTTCAATTTGAAAACAAATATTATTTGTATTAAAAAATAAAATAAATTGCTGGAATTGTGACAATTGTGAATATGACATTGATTTTGGTCTTAATAGGCCTTTCCTATGAGCATTTGTTTTCCTTTGCCTGACATCATCAAAACAATCTTTTCATTTACAGTTAATAGTAATTTCAATACCCAGAACACTTTCATGTCGGGGTCATTATATATTTACATTGAGATATATTAGGAAATATAATGGAAGAAAATTTATTTTTAAAAAAATATATTTGTTCATTGATTCTGATATATTCAGATAAGAAAATTTTGACAAAGTTAATTCCATCAGGTTTTATGTAGTGATATTCTTGTCTGTTGAAAAATTTATAGAATTTCTGTTTTTAATTTAATGTCCATAACGAAATTATTTTGTTTGAAGATATTTCCAATGTATTAACTTCAAAATGGCTCATGTCTAACACAAAAAGGAGTTGTTAAAATGTTACAGAGCAAAGGAATTTTTATTTACAAGTCTAGCGTTTATCTTATATGAAAAAAACTGAAATTATCACGAAAAACGATAAAAAAGTTGTTGATAAAACCCTTTCCTCATTTTAAATACCAACATGAATATTGGTTTATTTAATTGCTAACTGTTTCTGACGTTTTTGGAGGAATGTAAAAAGAATGATATCATATATGACCAAAGGTTACTTCTACTGAGGAAATAATATTTAGCTTTTAATATACTGTTAATTTTTTTATATATATTATTCAAAGTTTATATATATATATATATATATATAATTATGAATTCACTTGGAAAAAGGCAGTGCCGAAAATTCGTGAGTATCAACAAACATCGATATATTACTGATTGTTAGTCTTCAAGCTTTCTTTTTATTAACAACTCTGTTTTTTTAATTGAATATAAGGAATATAATCAGTTTTATGGGGAATAATTAAAATAAGTTCCCTCTAAGAAATTTCAATTTTGAGAAATATGTATTTTCAAATCAAAATATCGAAATATTTCAATTTTATTATAATAGCAAAAACGACATTTTTATCAAAAAAAAACAATCTTTTAATGAAGATAAAAATTTCAATTTTTTTATTGTTTAAAAAATTCATCATAAAATATTAGTGTTTTTTTTAAATAATAAAAATTAAATAATAATAATAATTATTTCAGTATTTTTAAATAATTTTAAACTTTATCAAATTTAGCAAAAATTTAGAAAATGTCATTTTTGACGTAATCATCAACAATTATTAAACTATAAATGTTTATATAATCTATTTTTTTAAAATATCGCAAAAATATATATATAGGATTATCAGTTTCTTAAAAGAAATCATTGTTTTAAAAATATTCCTAAATGTGTAAAGTTTAGAAAAATATAGCTGGATTTTCTGTTAAAACAGCAAACACAATAATAACTTAACGTATTTTTAATTGTTTAATTATAAACGATCAAGGTCCTTTATGTTTCAAAGCCCAGGAATTTAATAATTTATGTATTACGTAATATCTATATCATATTTTTATCAACCATGAAAATATAATTAATTTAATAATGCTTGTGTAAATCTTTAGAAAGGATGAACTTTAAACAGTGACCGGACATAAGCGCACAGAACCATTTTATTCGCATTTAAGCATTTTACTTGTTGAATACACTTTAAAAACTATTACTATCATTATATTTAGGGACATATTAAAACAAAATATCAAATCTACTAAAATTATGAAGAAAAAAAAACAAAATATATTTATACACATATAAGTAAGAATATTATTGTTTTGTGCGCTTTTGTCTTAAAATCAAATTTGAAAAAAGTCACAAAAATTAACAATTATTTACAGATTTAAAATCAAATTTTCATTAGATTATTTAGTTAATATATTTCATATATTATTATTATTATTATTATTATTATTATTATTATTATTATTATTATTATTATTATTATTATTATTATTATTATTATTATTATTATTATTATTATTATTATTAATATTATTATTATTATTATTATTATTATTATTATTATTATTATTATTATTATTATTATTATTATTATTATTATTATTATTATTATTATTATTATTATTATTATTATTATTATGAACATAATAATAAACAACGTAGGATGATGTATTTCTCAAAAATATCTCTCCTTATACTAAAATGTATTTTCTTTAACTTTTAAAACAATTTAAAACCATTTTAATAAATTTCCTACAACTCAACTTGCAATTGCCTGTAATTATAATCAATTATCATCTTTTCTATTAAAACTAGAATTGTGATTCCTTGCGATTTCTGCATATTTTCATAAAATAAATAGACTTTTATTTGACAATTTATATTTGTTGCTGTAAATAATAAATCATATATTTTATGATTTTCTAGTGCAATCGCATGTAAAACTTACAACGCATGTTGGAATAAAATATTTCATAATAAAATCAATTTTCATTCATTTTATGCATAATTTATTTGTCAGTAAAAAATTATATCTTTTTAAAAATTTACTTGTTTCAGATTTACTGAAGTTATGGTTAAAATTCCATGTTTATAGAAGACATAAAATATGTATCTTATTTGATACTATACAAAAAGAATCCTAAAGACTTTTTGGCAACCCTTTTAACCAGTAGCACTGCCAGAATCTTTTCTTGTGACGGGTCGAATTATAATTTTAATTACATTGTTATAAAATAGATATTTATATATGAAATAATAATACAATTAATTTTTAATACACAAATAAAATAACGAAGTAGTCCGAATATCCAAAATATACAGTGAAGGAATTTATTTTAAGATTTTAAGGAGCATATTTATATATTTAACTATTGATTATATTTAATTTTGCATATCTGATTGTAATATATGATTGTAATGTGTGATGAGTGAATAATTTATGATGAATTACTCAAAATATGAAAACATACTTTTTGACTTGAATTCTAAATGTCACTTTTTAACTCTAATATGGCGATCTATCTTGAACCAACAATATACTTCATTAGGTTATCTAGAATTATTTTAACCAGAAGCCAGTTTCGAAAATTTTATTGAAGAAATTGAAATTATTTTGAGCAAATAGACATATTGGAAGAACTCAAATCAACGCTTGTTAAAGTGTCTTATCAATAAAAACAGTCAAATAATTAGAAGAATCCGAACTCTTAGAAGTTTCGTTTTAATACCCTGCCAATGTAGCCTCATATTTGAGCGCTGCTTTATCTTATCAAAAAAGTACCGACTCAGTAGCTGAGTTTTTTCACTCTCCTTGACTTCTGTGTCTTTCCCTTTTATAACTTGTTACATTTGCGGTACTTGAAATAATTTTGTTTCCCATCGTTTCTCCTTTCCACTTGTTCTCGTCTTATTCTGACAGATATCGAAATATGCCTTTTTTTCTCCTTTTATGTTAGGCTACTTTACCTGCAATTCCAATATCTGTAACAAGCTGTCAAGATGTGCATTTTCATCCAATTTTTGTTTTTGGAATTTGAAATTACTTTTCCTCTTTGTACTTCTTAATTAATGATGACCTTTGTCTTAATTTCTTGATTGCTTTCTTTTGTTTGATTTGTCTTTCTCATTACTCTTTTCATTTTTACTTCCGTTTTCTTCTTAAAGCTCCCATCGATTGTCTCGTTCGTCATGATGATTTTCCCCCTGGTAATTTTATTTATTAATCATATTATTTATTATTTATATATCCTCAACACACACACACACACACACACATATATATATATAGCAACATTATAATTGTCGACATGTCAATTACAAAGTGAAATTTCGTCCCAAGCACAAATAATAAAGTATTGTCAAAGGTTGTCATTAGGTTGGTATCATTAATAGTGATTGATATGAATAATTCATTTAAATTATTTCTATATATATTTAAAAAAAATGCTAAAGCGAGGGATTCACAAAGCAATTATTTCAGTAAAATACAGTGCCAAAGAATTAATCATTACCCAAAATTTTAAGTTTTTATAACATAAAGGTAAAAAGTAATTTTTTTCATACAAAGGAGAGGATGAGTAGCCAACAATCCAGGACGAAAAAAATTGAAGTGGAAATTATTACTTTTTTTTATAGACACGGTATTAGTATTTTTATATACGAAGAAGAAATATTTAATTAAATGTATTTTATCTCGATTTTTATTTGGCAGGGGAACTTTACTATCTAAAAATGTTTGAAGAAATAAAAATGTTTTTTTAAACTGACTCCCTCACAAGTTTGGAGTCTGGATCTATAAAGGTTGTTGAATTTGAAAGTTTTATTGCAAATTAAGTGCGAAAATTCAGCTAATAGAAATATAAAAATGTTACAGAAGTTTTTGATCAACCTCAAAGCATCAGCAAAGGTAACTGAAAAAAGAAATATAAAATTTGAAAGAATGAATTTTATATTAGAAAATAACATTTTCCAACACACTGCAATAATTCAACTTAAAATTTCCAAACTACCTTTACGAACTCTTTATAATTATTTAATAATGAATTAAAAAATTTCATTTCAAACAATACCGGTTCAATTATTCTAATTATTTGTTGAATTGGCAATTTGAAATCGAAATTGAAAAAAAAATAAGAAAAGAGATTCTTTGTAAAATTTATCTGAAATAAATGAAAATCGAAAAAAATTATCAAATTATTTGAAAATAGATTAAATTCAAGAATAACAAAATTCTCATATAACTTCAGTTGATACAAAAAATGAAAATAAAATATTTAAAAATTAATTAAATTATTTTATAAAATAATGTTTTATAATTGTTAGGTGATAAAATTGAAAATGAATACAAGTTAGTAATTTTTATAAGTTGATAAATATTTTAATTTAAATATTTAATTAAATTTTATTGTTAATTAAAATAATTTAAAACAAACTTAATACATTTATATATTTAAAAATAGGTTTCTAATATAAAATTGTATTCTGCATCCCTGCATTCTATAATCCTATAATTAAATATTGAAATTAAATAGTTAAACACATGGAAATGATTTAATTATAAGATAACGCCAATCAAACATTCTTTTCGCGATATATTTTGACAGTTTTCCTGTCATCATCAGGTGGGATATAATAACTATATAAATTAAGGATTTTTAAAAAATTTATTAATTATATAAAATTTTTTTTTATTTAATAAAGACATCTAATTATTTTTAAAAATTATAATTAAATTAACATATCATTTTTTTTAAATTTTAGCATTCAGAATTTAATTTAATAATTTAAAAATTTTATTAATTATTTAATTTAACACAACAATCAATACATACAATATACAAAAAAAATATTTAAAAACATTCAAAATACAAGTATTCACTGCATTCTGCACATTAATTTTCGGATTCAATGACTTTATCAACAACGCCTCACAAATCATACGTTCCCAATAATTATCGAAATTTTTTAATAAAATTTTAAAATCAGACATACCTATTTTAATCTTACGGCCCTTATTGTGCTCACTAATATGGGTCAAAGCCTTCGGTCTACAATGTTCTCGAGCTCGAATACAGAGATGACTGGAAGTCTCTCCAATGTATGTGGTATTCCATCCATTACATGTAAACTGATAAACGAGATCGGAACACAATTCAACCGAAGTTTTTGACTTATTAATAAACATATTGCGTACTTTCCATGAAGTTGACACTATCCGATAGTTTAAATTCCCTAACTGCTTTCTTATCATCACTATATAATCCTTAAAACCTTCTGAGTACTCAATACTAACACAAATTTAGACTCATCATCCTTGCACACACTATTTAATTTATTTAACTCATCAGACTCACACACCTCAACAACATCACACCCAGATTTTCTCAAACATGGATCCTTAGGATTTTTAATAAATTTGTCAACAGCCTCATTTACCATAATTAATAAAAATGATTTTGAATAACCGTTCTTCATTAACAATTCAACCAATTTGTCAACACTTTTTAATGAATTTTCTAAAGTAGAAGACAAAGACCATGAATGGTTAATCAACCCCTTCACCATATTTCTTTTATACATGAATTCACAAAAACTTTCGGAAGAAGTATCAGTTGGTTTTCTATAAATCTCTGTCTCATAGTGTTTCTCTTTGAGTTGTATTAACAGATCCAAGAAAGCAAGTGATGATTTTTTCTCCGTTTCACATGTGAATAAAATGTTTTATGTGACTATTCATATAATGCAAAAACGGATCAACATGCCTCTGATTTTCAAATATAAGAAAAATATCATCCATATACCGTTTATAAACAGTGGGTTTCATACATTGGAAAGATGCAATTTTCTTTTCTAAGCTTGCTAAAAAGATTGAAGCTATTGATGGTACTAAAGGAGAACCCATAGCAACTCCATCTATTTGTTGATACCATTCATTATTGAAAAGAAAATTGATTTTTGAAGTAGCAAATTCCAGAAATTCATAAAATTCCCTTCCATTCAAAATATGATGTTCAGAAATATTTTTTTTAATTAATAATTATAAATTATTAATAAATTTGTTTAAAATCCTTAATTTATATGAGTTATTATATCCCACCTGATGATGACAGGAAAACTGTGGAAATATATCGTGTAAAAGAATGTTTGATTGGCGTTATCTTATAAATATTAAAAGTTAATAAAATATTTATAATTTGGCATAACTGATATTTTAACAACTTTGACAAGTATTTACACATAAATTCTCCTTTATATTCTAATTTTATATTTGACAGCAATTTTATTAATTTGATGATTATCAATACGAACTAATTTTTAATTATTTTATGTCAGATTACAGACAAAAAGCTCCGGAATTATTCAGAAGAGTGAATTCATTAGGAATTCACACCGAGTTTTACTTAAATGAATAAAAATAAATGAATCGTAAATAAATGAAAACTGTTAAAAAATAGATATGGCAGCTGATTGAGTAATTTTAAAATAAAACTGAATTCATTTTATAACTAAAAAATATGTATCAAAATAGTATTTATTCAACTTCAAAAATATTTATATAATATTATATAAATATATAAATTCGATATTTTATATTTTATAATTGACCAATAGCATTAACTGCAGAACAATCTGACATTTTTAAACAAATATTCAAAAATAATTCAATTAAATTTTGATTATTGGTTTGAAATTTTGCATAGTAATAATAATAATAATAATAATAATAATAATAATAATAATAATAATAATAATAATAATAATAATAATAATAATAATAATAATAATAATAATAATAATAATAATAATAATAATAATAATAATAACAATAATAATAATTCCCGGGCAAATTAATGAATGTTCACTTGAATATTAGTGATATTGAAAATTTATGAACCTAACAACAACAGATTTATTGATTTTTCTGAAAAATGTAAATATTTGAGGAACTGTGTTTGGAAATCGGTGTCAAAGAAATTGTAAGACGTTTTATTAGATATTTTTCCAATTTTATTTCATCAGAACAAAAAATTTCTTTTTGATAAAATAATAATTATCAGCATTATTGTTATTTTTCCGGCAACTAATGGTCCATAAATGTTAATAATATCCAAACAAAAATTTTCATCAAAACCTTTATCAAGTTTCAGTATAGAAAGCACTTAAAATATGCACTTTTTTCTTATTTATTAATCATCAATCGGTGAAAAGAAATATTGCTGATTGATTAAAAGGCATTTTCGTACAATCAGAGATTCATTAGAAGAAAATAGAAAAAGTTGGTAAATATATTCCCTGAAGTGGAATATACAATAAATTCCATAATACAGTAGCAAAGTGTTGAAATTAACCCAGAAAAAACCATATTTGGTAAAGGATAGACAGATGTGAATAAAGAGAGATTAATATAAAACGGGGTAGCAAAGGCATAAAATGCTAAAGAAAATTCAAACAATAAAAGCTATGAAATGGGAAAAATAATATTAATAAAGGGAAAAGTTGAAATAAACACCAAAAAAGACACAAGAAAATACAAGAAAATATATATATATATATATATATATATATATATATATATATATATATATATATATATATATATATATATATATATATATATATATATATATATATATTAAATAAATGATAATTAGAAAGCAGCTCATCAATTAAATTTTACTTAATGATTAGAAAAAATATTAATTAATTAATATTGAGTTAAATTTGGGATCTCGTGAATTAAATTGTAAGTGATTGGCGATTATTGCCAATATTACAGTTATTCAGAGGTAGCCTCTGTAGCTTGCGGTTTTCAAGTTTTCAGCTTTATTTCAAACTTTCAAAATACTGACCAAACTCCTAAAGTTTCGGAGATGTATACAGATTTATGTTTGGTAAAGTGGCCTCTTGTGGGATCTATGAATCAATATCTAATCTTTACATTTTGAAAGTATTAACAAATTAATGAAGAAAATTGCTACTATAGACTCGTATATCAAGGAAGTGAGTAGTATATCTTTGGGTTCTGGATACATGACGAGACTATGTGCTAGTTGGTGATGCTCACCATTGACAATAACAAAAGATCGAATAGACGATTCACCAGTTTATCTCTGAAGAAGTAGTAGGGAACAAGAAAAATTTGATAAATCAGTTATTGTGTCCATTTTCTAAGAGTTTCTTTTATTACTTTCAAACAGTGTTTCCCAACCTTATGGATCGTGGCACACCAAACATTTTCAAGAAATTATGAAAAAGGAAACTTTTTATTTTTACATATTTTTTCAGTTATGGCAAATGAAATCAGTTAGGAAATCTAAAGAATTCCAACAAACTTCAATCTGAATTCGATCAGTCTGTGGATTCCAAATACCTACAATACATATACAGTGGAGTAACAATATTGGTTCTTTGACATATTCACATTTCTTTTGCCTTGTGATATTCCTAGCCAATCTTATTCAAAATTATGTCAGAATGAAATAGGTCAAGCAGGTTATACTAACCTCATTTAGGATATTTAAAATCTTCAATATTATCCTCGATAACAATAATTAAGCGCGCAAACTCTAGAATAATTGCAAAAAAACAGTTCCAATTTATGTATATGACTGTTATGTTGATTATTTGAAGAATTTAATTATTTTATTGAAAATTACTCTTAATTAAATTAATTAATCAGTTTATGATTAAATCTTTTTCTTTACTTTATTTTAAATAATTTGTGATTTTCACTCTGTTTTTGGAATTTTTGTTTTATTTTTCGGGTTTTGTGGAATGAAATTTTTAAATGGAGGATTGTAAAAAGTTTTAAAACGGAATATTTCGTTAACTATTCAAATCTTCTACATATTTTATATTTTATAATTGACCAAAAGCATTAATAATAATAATAATAATAATAATAATAATAATAATAATAATAATAATAATAATAATAATAATAATAATAATAATAATAATAATAATAATAATAATAATAATAATAATAATAATAATAATAATAATAATAATAATAATAATAATATTAATAATAATTAAAATTTGGGTTTTACAATTAATGGTAAAATTAGAATTATTTACAAGTTGCTAATGTAAAATTTAACGGAACATCATATAGTTGGACTAATAAATTGTGGCAGTATTTTAAAAATAAATAACTTTCATATTAACAAGCGTGACATTATTATTAATCCATTAAGAGAATCTCGAAGTATATTAAACATCCATGCCATTCAACAAAATGATAAAAGTAAAGAATCGGCAGCCTGTGAAAACAAGAATAAAAAATTTGTCATTAGAAGAAGTCAGTGCGAGAAAGGAATTTACTACATAAAGAATATGAAATCAAAAGTAAAAATGGAAATATTAAGAGCTCGAATTATCTCAGTTATGCATAATTTGGCTCGTTTAAGCGCGCTTGAGTTAACTCAAGTATACACGTTAAGGGGTTAATCCTTAAGCTAATTTTAAATTTATTATTATAACAGAAATCTAGACAAGAAGCTAGTTTTTCCAATAATTCCTTGTCAAATATAAGTTATTATAGTAAATCATATCAAAATTTACCCTGGCTCTCGGAAAGTGATTGTATTCCAAAGTCTTCGTTTGCAAATTCTAGGTTCAATGATGTCATTATTTAAATTTCCATTTCAATCAACTTTCCAAATAGATTGGAAGCTATCCATCCTAAAATCCATCAATAACTACAAAAAATAATGTAGAGAAGAAAATTATAATTACTTTAAAAATCTCCACACAACCTTGGAAGGTTTTCCATTAACTCATTGCATCGATATGTCACATTTTATAGGGTATTAGACAGCACTTTATCACCAGATAAATAAATTGAGGCCGCAATTTAGCAGTGAAAATTGTCTAAGGAATTCTAAAACGCAATAATTCAATATTGGAAGATTGTGATTACGAAAATATTTATGAATTAATTTTGGAATTTGACGCGGAAGGGAGTTTAAATCAATATGATCGTCTTAGAATGCTTGAAAATAATCTTATTTCCACAAAACATTGAGAACCCAATTAATAATACTCCCGAGATTAAATGTAGATAAAGAACAAACAATGACAAAATTTTAATTTTTAATTAAAAAACACCAAAAAATTACGATTTACAGTTTTGTGATTAAAAAATGTATCTACTTCAAAATCTGAACTGTTTTATAACAAAAATTTTCATGAGTACAGAAAATTGAAAAACAATTATTTTGAATGAATAAATATTTTAAAATTTAAATTGAAAAACAATCATTTTGAATGGATAAATATTTTAAAATTTAAATTGAAAAACAATCATTTTGAATGGATAAATATTTTAAAATTTAAATTTAACAAAATTATTTTGTTTTAGGTTTCATTTCTGTTTTGCTTTTATTCCAAATTTTCAAAAAATTTACTTTCATTAGATTCCAAATAATAAGATTTGGTATATTATTTTTGATTTATTTATTTTAATAATCTCTGTAATTGTAAGAAAATGTTCAATTATATATACTTTAAGAGGCTCGATTTTTAATTAATTATTTGACATATAATATTTTATGTTATCTTATTAATTTTATTTTTATTAATTATTATTAATTATCTAATTTTATTGGTTTCCCACATGTTTGTCTTGAAATCGAGTTTTTTCAAAAAAATAAACTATGACTTTTAAATGATCATTTATAATATTCAAAATTCAAATATATTCGTATAGTTTATTAAAGTAAAAAAACAGTAAAATCATTATAAGTATATGAATTAATTAATTTATAATAATTAAAATTTGAATCCTTTAGTATATAATTGCCAGGAAATGTTAATTAATGAAAGTTCTTGGAATGAAAAAGTGATAGTTTATTCATCAAGTCTTTAATATAATGGAATTCATAATTATTTTCCAATTAAATGGACAAAAATTACAATTTAATTTTTTATATTGTGCGGTTTATAAAAATTAATATAAATCAGTTGATACAGTTTATAAAACAAAAAAATATCTACAAAAAAGTTATTATTCAAAGTAAATGTAACATTAAAGCTGAAGAGATTGCTACGCGGAAGTTGATCGAATGATATGAATACGGAAGCTTCAATGATTGGCTAATTTTTAATCGAATTTAATCGTCCAATAGAATTTAATAACGATTAAGCATAATTAAAACAATTAAAAAATCAGTGATTGAAAACGGATGAATTAGTTTAGTGAATATAAAAATAATAAATCGAATCTTGGAATTTATTTGATCAAATATATAAAATAAATATTGCAAATTTCAAAAAGCTTACTTTCATTAGATGCTAAAAGTAAAGATAAAATTAATTATCGCTTCCGAATGTAGACCTGGTTGTCCAAAGAAATGAAACAATACTAAGGTATTTACCGATAAAAATATTTTGGTAGCCATATAGTAAGACACAAAAGGTTTTGTGTTTCTCCTAATCAGTGTTACGAAAAAGGAATTTTTTATTTTAAAATCATATCATGGGGATAAAAAAACAAAATATTTATGGTACTCATAAATAATGTTGATTAATTAAGGGTTAAAAGCAGTTTGTAGTGAGCCCACTGCAACAAAGTTAAATGCCACACACCGCCCCTAAAACAGGATGATTTTGCAAATCCACAAATTATGTAAGTCTCGATAATCACTTCTTTTGACATGTATAATCCATATTTTAAGTAGTCATCGTTCTATTTGTGCATAACATATTTCCTCTTTTTAATCATAGTTACGCTGGGCTTTCTTCTTCTATCGGCATAAGCATCTTTTTGGCTAGTATTTCGGGTAATATTTTCGTGCTGGTTGTCGTCACATTTCAAGTCAACCAGATCTGATATAGAATCACATGATTTTAGTTTGTTCTAATATATTTCTAATGGGTTCTTAATATTAAATATTGAGGACTCCTTAAAGTTGAATAATTTATTTTTTTTCACATATATAGCTTTTTATATTTCACCAAACCTTAATATGGCGTAAATCATAGGTTAGTTTTTTGTGAAGTCAAACATAGGATTAAAATATTAAGAGATTTTATTCTATGATTAATTTTTAAGATTAGGATTTGTGATTAAATGGAGTTAATTTATAAGTTTATTTATTTTTATTTACAATTAATTTATAATTAATTTTAATTAATTTATTTATAATTAATTTTTGCAGGACTTTTGGGTATTTATTATTAAAAATCTGGATTTATTTCTATACAATATGAGTTCTATTATTTTAAAGTAATTAATTAACAAATATAATTTATTAATCCACAAAACATATTTTTTTATTACATTTAATGAAAATTTCTATAGAAATATTAATTTTTAAATTTAGGTAATTAAAATTTACGATTTTCTAGTATTTTTCTCAACATCAACATTGGACGACAAAGTTCATAATGATATTTTAGGACAATATGAAATACTACAAAACTAGTAAATTTATTAAAAATTGAAGATAAATCTTATAAAAGCTTTTCATCATTATCTCTAGAACTCAAAGTTGAGTTTTCCAAATTTTCGTCGAAACTTGTTTCCCATCGATTTTTCTAATTATTTTTCTAAATTATTTATTATAGTTCGTTTATTCATTACAACGATTCTATATATCAAAATTTCACATGTATTTTTCACGAATTTCTTTTCACAACAACCATTTGTATGATATAAATATCTGTGAATAGTATTTTTATAAAAGACGAGATGACAAATAAAGTATGTAGTGTCCAGGAGTGTGGTCTAATTTAGTTCGTTTATATAGAGGTTCCATAGCCATAGGCAGACTTTACCTTTCGGAAGTTTCGCAAAAAAATTAAATTTTTTATTGAAGAGAAAATTCACCAGACCCTCGTCAAAACATTGTTTAGTTATTGGATTGGTGGTAAAATTTAAAGGTTACCAATCAAATCTCTGATTAAAAAGCGTACTTTATTTGATACACAAATTAACAATTCTCAGACAATATAAACCTTTATTGATTATCACAATTGATTACACGAATTATAACAACATGATCGATTCAATACTCAAATAGAAAGTTACACAGAGCTTATTACGACACTACGTGAGAAATAACTCTACTCATATAATTCCCAATTACTGAACAATCACGTAGCCTCTGATCTGACTCAATAATTTGGGAAATTGAATTGAATTCTCTTTTGCTTTGACTTGACTTCTAATTTTTCCTTTGACCACTACTTTTCTTGATTTCATTAAGAAGACTTGCTTTTATAGCCCGCACTTGTCCGACACTTGTGATAATTCATTTTTTTCATTCCTGTCTCTCCATAATTTGTACAGCTCCTGTATTATCACTGATATTTCAGCACTCTGGATAATTTGGCATTTTCTCCCCATTTTTGCTTCTGGTATTTCCCATACTTTTTCCAACTCCCGTGTTACCCTTGGAAGTTCGATACTCAGAATAGTTTGTCACTTTTCATTTCTGCTTGTGGCATTTCCCATACTTTTTCTATTATATATTTTCCTACTCTGAAAGTTCAGAGACGCCGATTTTGTTTTCATGTTTTTTTGTTTTTCAATTTTGGAATTCCATTTTGCTTTCTTACACTTATTACTTATAAGTGACCTTTCTCCATTTTATTGTTGCATTTCTTTTTTTGTTATTCTTTCTTCATTTCTCAATTTTTTGCTTTTCTGTTTCTACTCCAAAGTTTCAGAGTGCTGTCTCCATCAGCCTATCGTTTTTCCTACATTCTAATTATTTATAATATTATTTATTATTTAGGTATCCTCAACAACATGATAAAATTTATATACCTTTATTTTCAAAAAAGGAAGCATCAAATAACAATTTATATTATGCATAATATAAATATTAAACTAATATAATGTCGTCAGTTAAAATTAATTCAATTTAACTTGCAAAGAGTCTTATGTTTAATTTGGGGGCTGATGAGTTGTGACGTTTGTAAATAATGAATAATAATTTGTTATCGTTGTTCTACCAAACAGAAAATAAACTCAAATGTGGAATTTCATAATTTAACATTTTATTATCATAAAATGAAAAATATATAATATTAATATATTATTACAATATACATTGCAAATATATAACAAAAATATAACAAAATTGAAATAGTTAAATAATATTGTAAAACTTCTTTTTATAATTAAAAACACCATAAATGAAATTATTAACTAAAGCTGCTGTTTTCCAAAAAAATGATTGACAGACTATGTCAGTTATTGTTCTAGTATTCAGTTATAAAATTATTAGCTTCAAATTAATAGAAAACAATTTTTTGTTTAAATATTGCCGAAAAGATTAAGATTGTTATTAAAATCTAAAATGTAATGAAAATTATATGTTGTGAAATGAACTGCAGCATTCCCTCTTTGAAGTGTGCATCCAATCAAATCTTTGAGGTGCAAATTTAAGTGTATCACCGTGTGAGGTATGTTCCTTGATACGTATGTAAGCTTGTTTATTATTGTTTCGGGTATTTCTGAATTTATTGGAATTTACTTTCATCTTGAAGTGATTAAATTATTTTTTATTTGAATAATGTCGTTAGGAATAAGGAATTTCAATTATAATTTTACTATGAATGTTAGAAATGAATTAGCTGGGCATGGGATTTGTAAGGATCATTTCACAAATAATTTCATGTCTGTTATTAATTTCAAGAATATTATATTGCTACTCAAGATTGGTATGCCAATAATAAGATATTGTATGTATTTTATTCTCAAAAAATAATGAAGATTGTTTATGATTTTAAGGAAACTTTTCCATTAATTAAAAATAACTTTTCAACAGACAAAGTTAAGGCAATAGAACGTATTTATATTAAGCTTACGTTTGAATGCAATATAACTCTTAGATATGCATATGCTCAATCTAGAGTGAATTTTCAATTTATAGAATTTATTAGACTTTCTAATAACTTCCAATTATGTAAAATTGAACCACAAGAAATTCCAATTCAAGAGTCGATACCAGATATTACAAAGTCGAATGAATTCCAAAAAATAGAATCCGAATGAATTCAGAATTTGTCAAATTGAATTTTGATAATATCAATATCGTTGAACTGAAAGTCATCAACAGAATTACTTCTATATTTTATAAACGGCTAGTATTGTTACAAATATGCAAATACAAGATTTCCCACTTCGAATATATTTTATATAGTACCAAAGCAAAGAATGAAAGGACACTTCTCAAATATTTATAAATATGCTAAATTCCTCATTAAAATATTTCAAAAAATGTTAAGAAAATATATATATATATATATATAGATTATTAAAAATTATTAGAAACAAAGTATAATTGCTCATTGGTACACCATTTCCAAATTGAATTTGCTATAAGCAGATAAAATAGGAGTCTTATTTTTCTGTAAACTTATTTTATGTAAATTATATCTAAAAAAAATTAAATGAGACAGTTGATGATAATTATATTGGGGTGTGTTTAATCCAGTAGTTATTCATGTACTTTTGACTACATGACACAAATGTTGATATATGTTCATGCATCAGGCACTGTTCTCATTTTTTGCGTATAACACGTTCAATTTAGAAATGATATGTATCTACCTCATTATCATTATTGTTGCTGCTATTTTCAGTATTATTATTATTGTTATTATTTATTAATATTATTATTATATTATAATTATTATAATATTATTATTATTTATTATTACTATTTTTATAACGATATTTTTGAATTTTAATCCAAATTAAATCCTGTTTAATCAGAAACCAAAATCTGTATTATTTATTTTCCGTAAACGTAATATAATGCAGACTGTCGTGTTTCAAATCAAAGAAAAATTTAATAACTGGCTACAATATATATTTGCAGCAGTTTATCATGAAATATTATTATTTGAAGAATTAATTCCATGACGGAATTAGTCTTTAATTAATTGCTAGGGAAATTAGATTTCTTTTATTATACAGTCGTTACCGAAAAGGTAATAATTAAAAATATAATTTTATGTAAATAACTATACAGAACAATCTTAATATTAATATTACTTACAAAATATTTTAATCCATTTTTTTCTAATTAATTTGATTATTTAATTGAATCTTGATTTTAGTTGAAAATTTTCGAAGTAAATTAATAAAATTTTTATTTAATTTAATCAAATATTTTATTATTATTACTATTATTATTAATATTAATAATAAATAAATACTCCCTCTGTCCAAAATTGATAGTCCAGTTTGACTTTAAATTGTAATTCTTTTATACGTAACAGTAATACTTAAAATAGAGTTCTGTTATTTGTTCAATCAATAAAATAAAATTATTTAATGTGTTTTTACTATAAAAGATTTTACAAATACGTTCAATTTTTTATATTCTCTATTGACAATCATTTTGGGAAAAAGGCTAAAATGCAACTGGACTATCATTTTTGGACAGAGGGAGTAAATCAAAAGATTCAAGTCTTTTAAGTGGGATTTTTGTATTACAAAAAAATCCTTTCAAACCTCTTTCATGATTTACTTTAATCATTCCATGTCTGTTTCTTGTTTTATTTTCAAATATATAATCTTAATTTTTATTAGATAAAATAAAATTTAAACCTTAAAATACAAAAACCCAAAACTTTCAAATATTTTAAACTTTGGAACCAATTTTCTAATATCAAAATTTAATATTTAAATTTAATTCTTTGGCATTCATTTTTTTTGATTTTTTTTAGTTTGTGGAATTTAGCAATTGTGAAATGTTGAAAATTATTTCATTTCATGAAAGAATTAAAATACCTTAATATAGTCAAAAAATAATTACGTACACGAATTTATTTATTTCTTCAGAGTTAAATGCTGGGTCTTTGCATCTAATCTAAATGTTATTGAAAGATTTTTTTTCTTATTTTGGTTCACATTTGTGAAAATGTTTGTTGATTGATGATTTTCCACAAAGATCCAGATGCTCCGTGATACTTAAGTGCAAATTTCTAAGACTGCTTTGATGAATATTTCTAGGCATTCCATGAATATAATGTGAGAACAAAGGTTGTTGAGAATATTTTCCTTTGGGTAAAAAATATTTTTAATCAATTTTTTTATCAGTAGTCATTTATTTTCATCTTTTCTTCATGGAATTTTTTGACTTGTTGTTTTTATATAATTAATTTTATATAGCCTTAAAAACCCTATGTATTTATTTTACCTTAAATAATTAATTTCCTTATACTATTTTATATTAAAAGTTGATATTAGATTTTTATATTACATAAAATTTAATTTAGTTTTTTCAGTAATAATATAAAAAACTACAATACAGTAGATGCGTCCTAATAATATATTAAAATTATCATTTTAATTTATATTTTTTTAAAAATATATTATATGATTTGGAAGTCCGTGTATAATGTAACTTTGTGAGAAAATTCAGCAACTTTATTTAGAACAATTATATTATAATAAATATTCATACATAATAACTATGCGGTCTAACATAATTTATAGTGATTTTGATTTAATTATTAAAATATATAACCTACAATAAAACCATCGAGCAAAATGTTTAACTAGGAAATTAAAAATGTATGTTATATGTAATTGCGATGCTGGTCAAACGACCCATGATTGATAACTTTTAGTACAAGCTCATCCATAATGTTAATTTCATAAGGACCTCTCGTGTTTTTTTTAAACTTTTTGAACAGAATAAAGGAATATTACAACATTGTTAGATGTTCATCAAAAAAATATTTAGACAATATTTAGTTTAATCAAATCATCTAAAGAATTGTCTTGGGTTGTTGTGACATAAGCAGTTTTATAACGATTACAAACTTGCATCCAATTATCAAAAATATGTGTTTAAAACAATATTATCTATCTAAGCTCATAAATTATGCTAGACAAAATAGGGAATTCCCTAACGCAACAACACAAAAAAAGAAAAAAAACTTCAAGATCCTGAAATAACTTCCAATTCGCAAAAAGCTTATATTACTTAATATTATTATTATTATTATTATTATTATTATTATTATTATTATTATTATTATTATTATTATTATTATTATTATTATTATTATTATTATTATTATTATTATTATTATTATTATTATTATTATTATTATTATTATTATTATTATTTTTATTATTATTATTATTTTTATTATTATTATTATTTTTATTATTATTATTTTTTTATTATTATTATTTTTATTATTATTATTATTTTTAATATTATTATTATTATTATTATTATTATTATTATTATTATTATTATTATTATTATTATTATTATTATTATTATTATAATTATTATTATTATTATTATTATTATTATTATTATAATTATTATTATTATTATTATTATTATTATTATTATTATTATTATTATTAAAATTTTAAATAGTTTAGGAAAACTTTATTCCAGAATAATTAAGTTTGATGAACTTTATTTTAGTTTCAAATCATCCATTGCAAAATAATGAGATGCCTAAATTGAACAACCCATTAACTGAAAAACGAAATTGTCTGTCAGATTTAAACAATAAGTTTAATGAACCAATTGTCAAAATGTTGATAGAGTTATAAAATATCGGCAAAATAAAAAATGAATTTTATTCAATGTTTCGTACTAACGAAGTCGATCAAAATTATTTAATTGCCCAATAAATTTGTGATTTATTGTCAATGAAAAAAAAATTGGGAAAATATTTTCTAAATATCGTTTTAAAATGTGAGCAATGAAATTTAATCAATTCCAGTAAAAAAAATCTTTTCCAAATTTCATTCGATTCGTATAATGAAAAAGTAGTAGTTTAGAGAAAATTTCCAAATCTGAGAGTTTTCTTACTGTAATATTTACTTTCAATTGTTTGGTAAACAAACTTGTTTATTATTTTAATTATTGCAGAATAAGAGCTAACAATAAAAATCGTCGCAACGACAACTGTCAGAATGGATTTCGTTTAGGATATCGAAAAACCCTACAAGAGAGACGGCGACGAATATCAGATTATTCTTTATGTTCGGCAGTGTTTGGGATTATTACAATGATCTTAATGACAGAATTTCAATGGGCCGGGGTCATAAAACAAGTAAATCAATCTTTTCCGACTTGAATAAAAATGATTCAAATTTTTCAAAATTAATTTAATCACAAATAAATTAAAACCTGTCTTGCACACCAGAGTAAAGATTTTAAGAAACCAAGGAGGGGAGGGTTTTTGAATTACGGTGATTGAGTAAATTCAAATTCAAGATTTGTAATTAGATTGAATTTTTTATAAAAATTCTTCAGTCAAAAGTACTTTTTTATGTAAAGCATCATCACCGTGCAGTCTCTGAGGACTTTAATTTTTGCTGTACACCATACGTCCTCTTTCAGAAGTACCTAAACTGACTTTAAATTCAGTCTTGAATGTATTTTGTACATAGGGTTAGTAAAAACTAAAACCTTATTCAACTTAATTTAGGAATCTTAGTAAGATTTCTCAATTGATAAATAAATAAAATTTTACCTAAATTACAAACGGTTTACTAATTTAAACAACAATTGAAAACATAACTTCCTCTTTCAAAATCTTACAATTGCTTGAAATGATTATGAAAATACTTATTATAAATACATCTTAATTCCTACATCTTAACTCTTAATCCATTTATCTGCAAATTGTGGCATTTCAAAAATAATAAACTTTGTTCTATGAATCATAAAGTTATCGATACCGCCTCCAACTTACTATGGGTTCTCAACTCCATGCATGGGTTTGGACTGTTGTTGATGATCTTTGCTGTGATGGTTCTTTACTTGTTTTGACGATAAACTGGCGCAGCCAAAAGACGCTCTAGACTTCAACAATTTATTTGGAACGCGCGTCAGTATATTTGATCAGTTTTCCGTTGACTTTTCACCAATTATACATAAATAAAAATTCTGTCATTTTCAGTAATCTCTTTTATTATTCTCAAGCGACGTCTTATTAAAGTCTCTGAAATCCCATGCCATCATTGTTAATAATTGTTCTCAGCCAGCCTACCACCAGTTCGACTTTTTAACGCCCCATTTCATTGCTAAGTTTGCGCTTTTAAGAACTACATCGAGCTCAGCTACGTTTATACGTGCTAAGCTGCTAGTTAGGGATTGTGTATCGGTAAAACGGTTTACCGGTTAACCGGTAAATTGGCAAAAAGTAAATTCGGTAAATTAAAAATCCTTGCTAGAAATTTTTATGTGTAAAATATCGTATTTATAAATATCTAAAAGTAAAAGTTACGAGTCCTTTACACGATTTACAAAAAGTTATAATAAAAAATCGGTAAATTTACAATCCCTACTGCTAGCAACACACCATAAACTACAGTGATTTCTGATGTTTACAGACCCACTCCCTTTGACCGAATTGTCCAGTTTGATAAGACTCATCAATTCAGTCAATCACAATTTGCACTCAAATCCAACGAGATCATCCCAATTTGTACCATCCGCAAATTCCAGTTTCTTTCCTGGCGTTTCCCTGTGAGTTTGAAGAGAGCATTATCTGGACGAATGTTCTTTGATTCCGCATGTCCAATACTCTTGAAAGGGGCATTTATTTTTGCCCAGATTTTTCACATCCATAGCTCAGTTTGATTTCTTTGAGTGGTCCAAAACCACTTCCGTTCACTGCAATTAAATGAGCTTGTTGAACAACTTCTGAAAGGTTCATTCTGAAAATCCTCACTGAAGCTCTAAGCTGTTGGGACACTATTCATGGGAGTTCGATTACAAACGCTATCTTGATGAGTCCGTCATCATTTATCCCAGCCAGCGTAGCCAATCACTGCAGACACGAAAGAAGTCGATTCCATAGTCGATTGCTAAGCGTTTCGGAAGTCTGGTCATCCATCGAAAAGCATCTGTTAAATTTATTTTTAATTGTGTCGCAATTTCCTTTGTCCTTCTCAGTTAATTGGTCGTAAACGAGAAAGCCTGGTCCACCAAGCAGCAATGGGAGAACAAAGGACAATTTTTTTATCTTTAGACGCTTGGCCACTAATTTTAGTTTCTTAACTCCATCGTAGGGTTTTATTTTTGGATATCTATTATGCTTAAGCCAAATTTCAAGACATAGTTATAACTTTTATTTTATTAACCAGATGTCTAAATAGTTTTTTTGAATTCTGCTTCTTTTTGATAAATACAATATATAAATAAATTTTATTCCTTAATTAAATTTAATATAATTTAATTTAATTATCACATAAAACCCTGGGACCAAAATTTTTATAAATTAATCAAAAAATGTATATTTCATGTTTTAGAAAAAGGTCTTGGCCGATTCAAAGATGAGTAGATTTATGACCAAACTTTTTCATTAATTACTTTTAATATTTAAAACGTTAAATATACGGAATTACTTTAGTAATCCTAAATGCTATAAACTCTATTTTCTGGAAATGCAATTAGTTATGTAAATATTAAAAATAAATATTAAAAATCAAATACTAATAGAAAAATAAATAAATTAAATATTAATAAGTTTCATGTTTTATTATAAAATTTTAAAAATAAATCGTCTAATTTTTGAAACAAACTAAAATAGTCGTACATTAAAAAATTGGACTTTTAAATAAAAGAAATAATTATATTCACTTTTGGATTAATTCAATAATTTTAAAATAAATGTTTCTAATACTATAGTTCAAAGCAATATATAAGGTACACGATATTTCGGCACAGCTTTTATAAAGTTTGTAATACACACTATGTAAATAAATAAATCAATAAATCAATATATATATATAATATATATAGATCACCAAGGAAGTTGGAGAAGCATCTTTTAAAATTATATATCTCCACGACTATCAGAGATAAAAGAAGATGATATGCGATAATTATCTGAAAGTGTCAGTAAATGATAGACTATAAAAATGAAATACATCTTAAATTAAGAGACACAATTTTAAAAAGAAAAAGATGTAGGAGAAAACAGAAAACAAACGAGAAGACAAAGTGAAATACAAAATTATTGAAGAAAACTGTAAGATCGAAAGAAGAATTTAAAACTAGTTATTAAAGTTATTGATCGCGGATATCAAGTAATTTCAAGTTAAAACTAGGAAAGCAACTAGATCGATTCTGCAGTTTGTTGAAACCAAAAACAGTAGTTAAGTGGTTGTTAATTACGAGTTGTATTACAGACGTGCTATTATTTCTCGAAAAGTTACAATATGTACTCAAAGTTGTTGTAAATGGGTAATCAGTTGTGCTAATCAATAAAAATTTATATTGTCTGAAATTCGTTATTGCTAACCAAGACAGGCTTTGGAGTCAGATCAATAATTGTTAATTTCACATTTCACCGACAACCTCAACCACCGGAATAAACCCAACCATACTGTATTGCTTGCCTACTGTAGTAGTTATGAAATGCTTATGTTTAGCAAAAATTTGATTTGAAGAAAAATTCGATTTAGAAAATGAGATTTTTCCAGATAAAAAGTCGTTCTCATTGGATAGCCCTAAATTATTGTTTTGTTTAAATGCATAAATTAGTTTTTAAATTATAAACACATTTCCAAAATGAATACTCCAACAATTAGAAAAAGACACCAAATTATTGATGGAGAACATTTTGATGTTATCAGATGTAGTTATTAAATTGAACAATTAAAATCTTTAGATGAATGATGACAAGGAGTAATTATCGGCTGAAGACTTAACAATCAATAGATATTCTTTCAACAGTTATTCTGAAAAATTAATTAATTAATTAATTGCTTTTTGTTGAATAAATAATGTTAAACCTTTTTAAATTTTGCTATTTTTCATTTGTTTATATGTTATTCATATCTCATTTGCAATAAATAATATTTAAACATTTTTATTTAATTTAAGACAAATACAAGATTTTCTTACATTTAAATAGAATTAAATAAATAAACATTTTATAAATTATTTTAAAAATATTATAAGAACTTTTTTTCAAATTTCACTACTGATTCTTTTCAATTGTACATTGTATTTATTAGAATGCTTGACTATGTATAATATATATATCAGTAAATATATCGAAGTTTTTTTTATATTCACAAAATTTCGGCACTGCCTTTTTAAGTGATTTAAATTATGCCTCGACTCTAAATAATTTTAATAAGACATTTAAAATTGTTTTAATTTTCGAACAAAAACCCAATAAACTCAAATTACTTTTACTTTTAATTGTGATTTCTGTGAAAAAAATAACTTAATCAAAATTTCTTCAAAATTCCCATTGTTTTATGATACAAAGAAGGCGTCAGAAAATCAAAGACTTGGCAACTTATAAATAATATTTCGAAGAATCTTGATATTTAATGAAATTAAAGTTTAAAAATAAAATAATTAAAAATAACTAAGGATAATTACAGTATGTGAGCTTGCTATAATTATTATTTACACTAAGAATATTTTACAGAAAAAAAATATTTTGATATAATCATTTATACAAAAGACATGAAATATACACAGTTTATAAACTATAAAAGTGTTTTAAGTAAATTTTGCAGGTTTAAATGTATTTAAAAATCCGTCACTAATACATATTTTCAAAATATTATTATATTCTAAATCTTATTCTAAGAAATTTTGTAATAATTTTGAAATCTTTTCTAACGTTTTTCTTCATCACACTCTTGGATTAACTTGCTTCAACCATACTTAAAATTTGTCTAATCTTTTCGTTCCTTTTATAGGACTTCCTTGACTCCATCATTTTTCTAATTAAATTATCAATCTGAATAAACTAAATATTTACCACAAAATTAAATTATTTTTGTTTTAGCTTGTCAAGCTAACTTTGTCTAATGAATCCCATTGATTTGAAACTATTATATTCGTACTCGTCTCATCATTTACCACTCCTTCAATTATGAATCCCTAGACGAATGATATTTTTAACTAATTTTGTGCACTTAGTTTTAAGTTTTTGATTTTTTAAATTATACCTTATATAAATTATGTAAATTATATTCTAAGAACATCAAAATGTTATAGATAAATAAATGAATTCAACAAATTTGCTAAGATAATAATAACATTAAAAAGATTTTAAATTTTAATAAAGTATTTTAATATTGACTGGTAAAGGAAAACTATAAAGTTTTGTGATAGAACACAAAAGAATTTTTATTTTAGAGTTCTGAGTAAAATCCTTTATTTTTATTTTTGCTTTTAATCTTTTTTTAATCTCTATTTTCATTATCTCTATAAATCAAAATATTATTTTCCTATTTCTTCAAGTGTTATTTAAGTAATTACAAGTGCTAAAAAATAAAACTCGGTGATTATATCCTTTAAAATTTGTATTACATATGAATATATTTTTTCATCCTTATTCACTGTCAGCCGCAATTATATCGCATTCTATTCCATTACTGTTGTGAATCAATTTCTTTACTTATAAAATTAACACCCAAAAATAGTTTACTATTTATTATTTAATTTTAAATCGTCTACTCAAATATTTGCTTTATTAAACGAAAATTTCTTATTTAATTGAAGTATTTTAGTAAATTGAATAATTGTATTGGTTATAAAAAATTAATAACAACAACCTTTAATAAAAAATAATTTAAAATTAATTTGCAAATTTATAATTTAATTATATTTAATTTTTCATCATTCAGTTATATTAAAATTAAATATAATATTTTAGAGTTTTTTAAGTTGAATAACTTTCAGAATTATTGAATGAAAAATGTCGGCATACAAATCATATTGTAATTCTCAATATTGAGGACGAAACATTCATGAAACATGAAGAAAAAGCATAAATCTTTCAAAAACGTCATTCTCAACATTTTATGGGCTCTAGAGCATAAAAGAATTGCCTCAATTAATAATATATATATTTTTTACATACAATTATAATTGTTGATTTCGTTTCCTCAGATTAAAAATCAATTCTTTTAATTAGTAGAAAATAATTAATTAATCATGTTTTCAAGTTTTGACAACAAAAATATATTTTAATTAGAGTAAAGATGCTTATTTAACCAGTATTTTATCAAAATAAAATTATCATTAATAATAATAATAATAATAATAATAATAATAATAATAATAATAATAATAATAATAATAATAATAATAATAATAATAATAATAATAATAATAATAATAATAATAATAAATAATAAATAAATAAAATAATGGTATTATTACAAATTAGATCAAATAATCATTAAATATATTTCAATTTTTACTATCACTTTCTTCAATTATTTAATACATTTTTACAAGATTGAGTAGACTAAATATTTATTTTGTCGAAAATATAATTTTAGTTTCTCTACTGCTATTAATTGCTATGACATGACAATCAAAATTGCAAATGATATTGACATTCAGTAAATATTTATAATTTAATTTATTTTTAATTAAATTATCAAATCCTAATCTAATAAAAATTATTGCCGATAATTGCTTATTTTCAATCAATGGTAGAAAATAAAATAAATTTACTATCCTAAAATAAACTAACAAATTACGAATTGTCAAAAAAGTATAAGTTGTTAATTTGTAAATATTATTTATAAAAATTAACTAGAAAAATCGGAAATAAAAATTTATTTTTTATCTTATTTTCTTTTAAATTATTTATCGATTTTTATTTTTAGAATTCCAACACGGTATACTTTTTGAAATCGCTTATCACTTTATCAACACTTGTTCTGATTATTTTTATTCTCACTTATCATGTACTTGTAATACAGGTAAACTTTGGTTTTAATTGTTTATAATATTATAAAAATAAGTTTTCCATTAATTATTTAATTAATTCATTTTTTATATTTATTTATTAGTTTATTTGTAGTTAAAAAGATGTCAGAAATTCAATAAATTAAAAGCCTCAACACAAGTTTATTTAAATAACTTTTATCCAAAACACATTTCATAAATTTGTCAAAATACTTAAGGAATTAACATTAAATATTTTTCATTATAATTCATTATATATCATATAATTCATTAAATGTTTTTAGTTTATTTATCATTTTGATTTTTATGAAATAACACTATAACCAAAAGGAGGTAGAAAAACAAATAATAACGCCTATGACCGACTCTTGGTTTCCAAGTGGACCCTTGTTAGTCGTTCTTATATATATTTAGAATGATTAAAACAAGTCAAACATTATCAACTTAAAGATTTTAAAAGATATAACATTTAAGATATATAACGCAGTCAAAATGTTAATCTTTAATAAATAAATTGTGAAATGTTTTATTTATATTTATATTTTCTAGAAGATTAATGTACCTTTTTACATTATAATACAAGACGTTATTGTTTAATCTAAAAGACAATATTAATGCAGTTATAATTTCTGTATTATTATAACGATTTATAATTTATATTATTTAAATTTTAATTATTTAAGTTTATCTTGCTTTAAAAAGTTATTTCTAATTTTAAATTGCAACAGCTCAGAAATAAATCTTTAGTTATTTTGTCAATTAAATTTCTCTTTAAAAACTAAAACAAATGCCAAATTTATATTTGAATAATTTTATCCCTGATAAAATTATCACAATTATAAGTGATGGAGTGTCAGAAATTGAGATAATGTTACTATTACGAAACTGGCTTCATCTACATATGTTATTTAGGATATCTGAAAGATATAATTTTCATATTAAAAAATTCCTACCGACTTAGGCTTAATAATATTTATATTTATTTATATTAATTTATAAATATTTATATTTATTTAAAACTATATTTATAATTTTATTTTTATCTATTCATATTTATTTATCTTTTTATTTATATTTATATTTATATTTATATTTATAATGTCGAAAATATAAATAGTAATTTTATGAAAATATTTACTTATATCAATTTTGAATTACAAAAATTATTGTCGCTTGATGGTCTCGAAAATGCAATTTCACAAATATTTGCTAGAATAATAATCAAATTAAAATTTCAGTTGTTTTAATTGAGTAATAAATAAACTGTATTTTTAAAATAATTTATATGATATAGAATTCTAAATTTTATTTCGAGATTATACAACGTTTTTTAATGATATTTCATTATTAAATTTACTTATTTTATTGTTTTAAGTGAACAGTGAAATTATTCTACAATAGTTTTTGTAAGAAAAGAAAAAAATCAAATTAAAAAAAGAAAACACTGGAAAATTTGAAAAATTGATTTTGTGCCTAATAAATCAAAAACAATAGTATTTTTAATAGAAATTCATGGAGGGGGTAGCTAATATTTTAAGCAAGAATATCAATTACACATTACAGTGAATTATTTTCTCCATGGCTACTGTTTGCTTGATTCTCACACAAGTTTAATGATGAAATCAGTTTCGTTCTCTTAGAGAATTACTTTAATTTCCTGTTTCGTAATTTCTAGTTGTTTTGGATGAGCAGCCTGAAATCCATTATCCCATTAGAGCCACTTTAGGAATATTCAATATAAAAATTTCCTTTCAAAATTCCTCACAACAAATAATCCAGACATATTTTAATAGTTAAAATTTGGAAATATTATTTCCAATAATAATTTTTTTCACTATCGGAGTTTTATTCAAAATCTTAATTTAATTACAAAAATATTTAAACAAATTAAATTTTTAATAGTAATTAGTGAGTAAGAATCTCAACATACAATCATATAAAAAATTAAATATTCTAAAATCTTTAAATATGTTTTGGAATGATTGGTGCCTTATCCCAATGTGCATCCAATCAGAGAAACTCTTTTGTTTTATAATTTTGTGTGTGTGTGTTTGTGTGCATGACTTTGTTTACTGTGGTTCGATTTCTTATTTGATTTTCTTGTTTAAAATTAACTAATACTTTAAAAAATAAATTTTACCTAGCTTAATTTGTTATTTTTCTCTTCGGATATAAATGTGCAAATAGATGAAATTATGTCAATTGGCCAAACGACAAAAAAGGTTTAATAATGATGCAAATTCTAAAACTATAATTAATGATATAAATGATTACGAACGTTCAATACATAATAATATACAAAACAATTTTGACAATCATTCAGAGCCGGCTGAAGAGGTCTGATGTTAACGTAAGTCTTTCCCTGCATTAACATTTAAATTTGTGGATATTATCGAGAAATTAGCAGTAAAAAAAGTTTGTACGAAATAAGAATAAAAAATATTATGTTTATTAAAAAGAGAGTTTGAAGACTATAAATCAGTAATATATTGATGTTTTTTGATACTTACAAATTTTCGGCACTGCCTCGTGAATATCAAAAAACATCAATATATTACTGATTTATAGTCTTCAAACTCTCTTTTTAATAAATTCAATGGAAAAAAAATCAGTGGTGAAATTGGAAAAAAATTTTCTTATAATATTATGTTTATGTATATTATTGAATATATTGAAGAAATAAATATTTCATTAAATAAATTGATAAAATTATGTTCATGTATCATTTCTTCCTTTTTCTCAAAGCGCCTCAAAACAAACAGCCGTCGCTGGAATCATCATAATATTTATTTCAATGACAATATAAGGGTTGTTATAAAAAGAGTTATATTTGATAATTGTCGCACACCTTTCGATATAACATCGATAAATGTCATTGGAAATATGGGAAACTCATACTGGGATCTAAAGAGGTCGAAGTAGACAACCATATCAGAGTAACATGTTCAATGAATATTAATTTAATATTATACTCTATAACACTATAAGATTTAGAGGAGCCCCAATAGCAATTTGAATTAATGAATGGACTGAACAATATAGTCGAAATTGTGAACCATCAATGTTGGAATTAATGTATTTTATTAAGAAATCAAATACTAAATATATTTTTTGGTATAAAGGGAAAAATAATTGGTTATTTAAAATTAAAATTTTTTAAAATATTTTTTAAAGACAAATTAATAAAATTTGTTTATAAAATCTATATTGTCTATAATATTTTCTATCCTACCTGATGATGACAGGAAAACTGTCGAAATATATCGTGAAAAGAATATTTGATTGGCGTTTTCTTATAATTAAATCATTGCCATGTATGTTTAGCTATTTAGCTAACTTTACTAGTGATTCGAGTTTGCATAATATAAAGTTGCAATTATTCTGGTATCTTTGTAATAATTTATTATATTTGTAAATATGAATTATATAAATAATATGAAAATTGTGTAGTTATTTTCTTGCGATGATTGCTTGGAGGACTGGCGTATAACTATAACTTGGCAACGAATCAGTCAAATGATCTTGGAGCTCGGAGTATGCGTAATCCATCCAATCCCATGTAAGTGATTCAGGATGAAATAAAATAGTTTCGTAAATTATTTTTTGTAAATGATTTTTTTGATACAACTTTTTAAAAATATAAACAAACAATATACAACATTAGATATAAGCCCATTAAAGATGAGGCATTTCCCAGTCTTAAGAAATTCATTTTCATAGAAAAATATGGACCTTTCAAAAGTGAAATGTAATGACCTTCACAAAGAAGGAAGGCAGTAACGGTTAAAGGATGATAAAATCTAATTGTAGTGATCAATTTTCTGAGGGTTATAATTGATCGTTTTAATTTCTATTGGCTTGTAATCATTGAAAAACGGGAAAAGATTGAAATTTATTAAATATTTATTTGAAATTAAATTCGGAAAATATATTTAAAAACATCTCAAAACCAATTCGATAATTTGAGATATGAAAACTAAATAATTAGTTGTATAAAAATGTTTCCATAAAAATTTTTGTTTAGATTTTTTTCCAAATTCTATAAATTTCCAAATCAACGAAGATAATTAAATTTCAAAATAGTTATATTTATTTTAAAATATAACTATTGAACAGCTTTCATAAAGAAATCTATTTAAGAAATTTCATGATTTAAAAATATTAAATTACAATATAAAAATTTTAATTCTTTTTATTATTATTATTATTATTATTATTATTATTATTATTATTATTATTATTATTATTATTATTATTATTATTATTATTATTATTATTATTATTATTATTATTATTATTATTATTATTATTATTATTATTATTATTATTATTATTTAGTTTTGGCAAACACTGATGTGAAAATGGCGATTCTTGACATAAGTCATCAGCATATGCTTCTTGATGATCAAGTTTCGTTAGATTTAATTTTGTCTCTTCCAATGTTTTTGAGATTTTATTTGGTGTTTCGAGTTATTTTACTTCATTCTAAACTCTTTTCTGATGCCGGTTTGAGAAGCATTGGTGCAATAAATAAAGTTAATTTTGATACAAGATTTCTTTTGAAAACTTTACTGACAATTTGCCCGGCAACTGTTTTCATTTTGTTCGTTCTATCAATGTGGTTGTTTTTCAGTTGGATTCTCAGAGCTTGTGAAATGTAAGTTTGTTTAATGAAATTAGGAAAATCAGTTTCACTTTTTCAACAAATCAGTCGAGTCGATCCCAGACATAATAGCCTGCTCAATTCGACGTGGTTAATTGCTATTACATTTCTCAGTGTAGGATATGGAGAAATGGTTCCGCATACTGCTTGCGGAAGATGTATTGCTATTTCTTCTGGAGTTATGGTAATTATTTTTTCTAGAAATATTTCGCTAGGAGCTCAAAGTTTTATTTGTCCTATATTTAATTGGTGATTTTATCTATGGTTTCTATCCTGACACCACAAAACCAAAAATAAATTGCATCTACAACAACGAAAATTAATTATCTTTATTTGTTTTTTATCATGTATGCCAATTTTAAATGGTTCACAAAAATCAGCTGATATTCTCTCAAAAGGTTCCATAACATCTAGAAACTCTATTTCCTTGTTAGTTTAGTTTTACATTGAAAGATATGCATATTCTGTTACATTTCCGATTCTAGAATAACAAAGTTTCATGTGTAACTTTAACAATCCAGGTTTTCTCCATTTTTGTAATCACATTTCCATTTTTTTATTTTAAAATTTTCTTTTCTCCATACAAGATCTTTTCTATTGTTTTTAATTGCTTTATTGTTGTCTTGTTATTTACTCAAAACCTTTGGAACCTTTACAAATACAATGTAATTAGCTTAGTAGTTATTTCCATAAATATTATGCTATAGTCATTTCTAGAAATAAAAACACGTATAAATATGATTTTAAACGGTAAGAGAAAAGTTTATTATTACTAACGATGGTCGAATAGGACAATTAACACATTAAGCCAAATTTTTATTGCTTTTCATTCAGAACTCACAGCAACAACTCGAATTAAACAATATTTTAAAGTAACCATTATGATTTTGACTGAAGTTGAACAGGAAACACTTTCAATAATTCTTCACTTACTGAACTTGCATCCAGTTGTTAATGAAGTTTAGAACAATTTTAATTCTCCATAAGACATAAGCAGAATTTTCAAAAACTGTAGAGCGATTCACTGAAAATTGAGATGACATGAGAAGTTTAACGAGATTAGAAAATGCAAAATTCAAGTTAGTTAAAGCGTCTTTCTCGTGATATTTTAATAAATCATTTAACTTTTGAAAGAGATTCAATTGGGATTTTTCGTTTATGTTTTTCACCAAAATTGGTCCGGTAGAAATCATACATAGTTTGATATCTTCTGAGAGACATTCCAAATCCATTCACACAAAGTTCTTTTTATTTTAAAAAACCAAAATATTTTAACTCGAAACCTACAATGATTAGATAAAACAAACCTCCAGAAAAACCTAAAACCTAATAATTAATTAAATTATATAATGAAAATTACATTACAACCATTCCTCGATTCTGTGTGCCTGACACAGAAACCACCAAAGCCGCGCACACAGACACTGGTGGACCGGAAAGGCAGTGTGCACACATAGTCAGATGTAAAAGCTATTTCTCCATCTGAATGGTCGAAACAATGGTTCTTTTTAGGAAGCATTAACCTTGCTGTTTACTTAAATTATTCTCATAACAGATAAATTTCATGTATCAAATTTAGTTTAATAATAACACAGAGTTATGAATTATGATTGATATCTAAATGTTGCGACAGAAATGTTTCAATGTTGCAAACAAATAATAATGGTTGGATTAAACAGATGAAATTTGTCATGTCTTTTTTAAGCTTGCTGAGAGCTTACCAATCTTCATTATATATAATTAATTTTGGTTACTTATTCTTTTCTTATACTTCTAATATATGTATTTATTGTAACAAAACTTGCGTCAAAATAACGATTGCAGACAACATCGATTAAAATACTATTTGATGAGTTTGTAAAACTTTGATGACAAAAAATATTTACAATAACGCGAAATACAAATGTATATCAACGTGATATTTTTTGGTTTTGGACTTTTTAACGTTTAGCGAGATTTCACCATATTTTTTTATATCTTCACTTAATCTTCGATCATAGATCAATGTCTTATTGTTCAAAACTTTCCTTTTTCAATTGAATTTAAATTAATGAACAGTTCAGATTGTAAATTAATAAAATTATTAATTAATAAAATATATTATAAATGTGTCTTTTCCTAGAAAATAATCAAAATTAGAAAATTTCTACAATCAGTTATAATTATTTTATTAATCTTTAATTCGGAATTTAATTTAAATTGACTTAGTTCCTAATAAATTTATTTGAGCACTAATTGATTCCTCAGACATTTGCGAAAGATTTATGAAATCTCAATGGGAATAAATTTTACTTTAAATTTATTTGTCATTCCAAATTTCTTAAAACTTTTTTTTTATTCAAAAAGAAAAGTTTTATTACTTTTCAAGGTTATTTAGACTTTAGATGAAAATTCCTAAGTCTGTTTCACATACGATTTTTGTCTATTTTTATTTATTATTCATCTCAAATTTATAGTAGACTGAAATTGATTGGTTAAAAATGAGATTTAAAGATTAAGACGATTATTATTGATTATTGCGAAAATCTTTCAAAATAATTTAGATTTCCTAAAGATATAGATGAATAATAATAATAATAATAATAATAATAATAATAATAATAACAATAATAATAATAATAATAATAATAATAATAATAATAATAATAATAATAATAATAATAATAATTAAGATAATAATAATAAGAGATGATAGGAATAAATTTTTCAATTTAATAAAACATTCACGTTTCAAGGATTTAAAATTTTTTTATCTATTAGAACCTTCAAAAATAAAGACAATTTTTCAAAAAGCATAGAATATATAAAAAAATTATAATATAATTTATGAAATTTAAAACTTGATTAAAAATGATTAAATTTATTTATTTAATGTCACATTATTCGTTGGGAACTGACAAATGTTGCAAAGTAAATCAAGTCTTAGAAAACAAATATATATCATTCTTTACATTATGGCCTTTTCTGGATAAAACTGTTTTCAATATTTTAAATATATTTATTTATTTTTTTATAAATATCAATAAATATTTTAATTTTATTTCTTCATTTTTTAATTTTTGTTTGTATACTTTTAATGCTTTTTAATATAACTAAACTAATAACATTTTAGGGATCTGCGTGCACTGCACTTATTGTGGCAGTTTTAGCTAAAAAGCTGGAGCTAACCAAAGCCGAACAGCATGTCACATATTTCATTTTGAATAACAAAATCAAAAAACAGGTAAAATAAATTTGTTCAATTTAAAAATTATATATAAATATAAATTATTAGTTTGATATTTAATATAAATATAAAAATAATGTTTAAATATAATAAAATTATTAATTTTATTTTATTATCGTCTAATTTCCTATTATTTTATCACATCCTCACGGAAAAGCGCATTCTTATTTTTAATTTTGTCAATATAATGAATATTAATAAAAAAGAGTTATTGTTGGTTTGTAACATTTTATTATGCAATTTGAATTTTTTTTGGAAAATATTATAAACTTTCTAAATTTAATTTGCTTAATTTGTTTGATTAAAATGTATTTAAATAATTTTTAATGCTCAATTATATGAAAATATTTCCCGAATAAATGAACTTATAATCGAAACTTTTGCACATAAGAAATATACAAAATATATTATATACCTTAAAACTCTTGATTGAAAGTAGATTTTGATGCAGGTAATACTAATGGAATTTAAAGATGGAAGACGAACAAAAGTTGAAAGAATAGATGGAAATAAAAAAAGACTTAATGTAAATATTTATCACTAACTAACATATTGGTTATTTTATTGTATATAAAAACAATTAACTTTATAAAAGTGCTTATTTCTCATAAAAGCAGTATGACATATTTCATTGTGAGCTAAATAAGTTAAACTTTAACCACTTGCGCTATGATTTAATTTTCGGTAGCTGAGCCGCGCTCTACTATATAAAGTATCGTAAGGCATCGACGCCTCACCGCGTCAGCGAGCTCAGAGGTTTGACCAGTGCTTAGCGCGAGGGTAGGGTCTTACATAAAAGATTTACACGAATATAAATAATTATTCACAACAACAATAAATTTTATTAATCAATAGTCTACTTTTGTTTTTGTTTTTGCGACAAATACTATCGACGTGGTATACACGTCACTTGCAGTTCTGAAAAAAATCATCAAGACGTGTCTGGCACGTCAATATAGCGCAAGTGGTTAAATGCTGTTATGAGAAATAATCTGTCAGGTATAATTTCACAATTGCAAGGAATTTATTCACATTCTTTCTTCCAATACATTTAAAATTCACATAAAGGGGTCATTTAACTTTAATGCAAAAAAATGTTGGATGAATAGAAAGAGGCAAAATACAATACAATATGCATAAACACTTCTTTTCACAATGTATTTTTTCAATATATAAGTGTGATTAGAATAATAAACATGTCAGTTTATTTTTGCAATGAATTTATTCAGTTATGGATTTTTTAAGATATTTTTGTTATATATTAATAATATTTTATTTTTTTTAATTACATTTAATATTTTAATAATTTTAAATTTAAATTTTATTTATTATATCAGTGACTTTTATGTTTTATATATTAGTTTACATTTCACTTAAATAGTGAATATTAAATGTAATTAAAAAAAAATTTTGTAAATTTTTAATTTATCATAAAAATGCAAGCTCTAGATTAACCACAAGTTGGTTATTTTCTCTAAAGGAATTTTCCTAAAATCGAGAAGTGGATAAATTGCTTTTTTAAACTCACATAGGTAGATTTACCAAATTTCAAAAAATCTTAAGCGCGGTTTTCGTGATAAAATTTAGAAGAATTAGATAAATTAATATTAAAAGTCTTAAACATTCTTTCCAAAAAATTATGAAAAAATTCTATATATAGTTTAGTCGTAATTTTATTATCAATAGAATCTTTTGAAATAAACCATTTTCAATAGTGATATTCGAGAAAGTGTGAGGCTGCTACCATCAAGTAAAATTATCAAACATGTCGCCAATAAAGGCATCAATGTTCAAAGGTTTCTACAGTTAGATTAGTATAGAATATTACTGTCCACTTAATTTTAACCCGTAAATAATAAAAAAATCCAAAAACTATTCACCTATTTATATTTATTTCCACTTATGTTCAATTACACTATATACAATAATTCATTATTTCATTTCTTTTAACTTAAAGATTTTAATAAAATTAATTTAATATTTAATTACAAAAAATAATTTTTTAATTTAATGAATCAATAAATTAGTATTAAAATTAAAATTTTGAATTTAATTTAAATTGAATTATTAGAGTTTTACAATAATTATATTATCAATAATATTTTTCAGTTTTATTTTTCATATCAAATATGAAATATTTAATTAAATCTTCCAATCACTTCACAAGTGACAGTGATTGAAAATAGCGTAAACATTTTGTTTTCAAATGTTAATATTTTGTGAATATTTTATATTTATAAATTTTTACATTGATTAATAAATGAACAAATACTATTAAGAATATATATTTATATCGAGACGTAAAGATTTTAATTAAATAATTAAATATTATTGATTGTTTAATTAAAGTATTTAGTTTCTATAATATCTTTAGTAATTGTGTTTTATGAAATTTTAATTGTTTTACCATAACTAAAAGAAAAGTTTATTTCTTTACTAACTCTATGTTGCTTGTATTTTAATAAATTGATATTATATATTGAATCAAATAAATTATAAATTAAAATATAAATTGTTGTCTTTATTTTAATTTTTTTAATATCCATTTTTAAAATATGTTTCATATGAGTAAGTTAAATTAATAAATAGATTATTTTAATATTTAATTTTTCTTTGTGTAAAATATGGACAGATTCGACAATAAATTTAATGAATATAATAAATATTATATATTATATAATAAGATAAATCATTGCATTACTGCTACAGCTTTCTTTTTCAAATATTTTTTCTGGATTTTCTCTAGTCCCATCCTTAGGATAAAATTTTTCATAGTAGATTCCGTTATTTGATTCTTGAGCTACTTGCTTGCGCTACTTTAAAGAATTCTTCTTGCTTTGATTCGAGATGGCTAGCATTTACCTTATTATTATAAAACATAGGTATTCAAGAGAATATAGTAATTGGTTAAAAATAAATTGAAGAAAATAAAAAAAATTCAAAAATTCTAATTGAAAAAAACTAGTTCATGCTTAAAATCGTAACTAATTTATTCCAGATAATTAATTTATATTATTTAATTAGTTAATCGCAAGCAAAGTCACTTCAAATAAGAAATTGAATAGTGTAATATTTTAATAATTATCTTTGTGACATGAAGACAAAATTTCCAAACAGAGATAAAATTTTGACATTTTATCTAAATAACAATAATAATTTAATGTGAAATAATTTTTCAATAAATAGTTAATGGATTCACATAAATTTTTTAAAAATAATTTATTAACATTTATAATTAGTAAGTGGATATTGGCCCTCTGCAGCAAACCTCCTGCTGCAAATGGCCAATGAGTTTTTTGGCTAAAGGTTTTTCAGGTCAAAAAAACTACTTTTTAGCTTTTGTATTTATATTTTTTATATTTTTGCCGTAAAAAAGGCCTAAAATAAATGTTCGCTGAAAAAGCGTGTGTTCCAGTGGGCTATCATGGTAATGTGAATATCATACTATAGTGAGGTATTTTAGGTTTCATAATTTTTATACTAGATTTAGGCTCTCGTTTAAAAGCCAAAGTAGTTTTTTTGGTTTCTGGGATTTTTTATACTAGATTTAGGCCTTCTTTAAAAAGTCGAAGTAAAGTTTTTGATCCCATGATTTTTGTACAGGAATTTATAGTAAGTTCTTTTGAAGAATCGAAGTCTTAGCCTAAAGATGACAAAAAGAAAATGTACAAGGTTGTCGATAAAAGAGAAAATTGATGTTCTGCGATATCTAAACATGAATAAACAGATATCTGATAGTAAAGTTGCAGAGATATTTTCGATCAAGTTTAAAAAAACTATTTCTCGGCGCACAATTAATGACATTAAAAGAAATGAAAAAAAATTTTTATCAGATATAAATTCAGAATATGTAAATAATCATAAAATGCCTATCTTAAAGTATGAGTCCATTGACAGGCGTTTATCAGAATGGATAAATGAATTAGAGAAAGTGGGTGCAATTTTAAATGACGATTTATTGACTAATAAAGCATTAAAAATTGCCAACGATCTGAAAATAACAGAATTCAAAGCATCAAAAGGTTGGCTAAGAAAATTTAAAGCACGTCACAGTTTGAAACTCAGAAGATTACATGGAGAATCATATGGTCAGGTTTCATCTGATTATAACAATTTTCTCGATTTCCTTTCAAAAAAAATTAGTGAATATGGTAAAGAAAATGTTTACAATGCAGATGAAACGGGTCTTTTTTATAAATTAATTCCATCGAAAACAGTGTGTAAAAACATCCGAACAGGTTTTAAATTATTGAAAGATCGACTTTCAGTGCTATTCTGTGTCAACATGACTGGCACCCACAAACACCAGCCTTAAGTCATTGGAAGATTTGAGAAACCTCGTTGTTTCAAAAACTTTGATCCTTCATTTTTTGTAAATTATAAACATTCTATCAGATCCTGGATGACAGCTAAAATTTTTAACAACTGGCTTTTAGAATGGGATTTCAAATTAGGAAAAATATCTAAAAAGTTTTATTGATAATTGACAATTGTCCTGCTCATAGAATAGACGTTGAATTAAAATCGATAGAGGTTATTTTTTTACCTCCTAATGCAACTGCTAAAATTCAACCATTGGATCAAGGTATAATTAAATCTTTTAAAACTCTGTTCTTATCTAAAAGGTTATGTGACATTATAGAAAAAGTCGAAAGTGGAGTGGACACTTTTAATGCCTATAAAAAGCTATCCATCAAAGATGCTATAGTTTTTATTTATTTTTAATGGAAGGAAGTTACCGAAATGTGTATCATCAATTGTTTTAGACATGCAAATTGGTACATGTCAGAGATAAATGAAAATTCAAGTTTAGCTGAGGATTGTCATATTGAAAATTACGATGAGTTCATTTCCATAGCTAATGTAACTGATCCTATAGGGGAAGATGAGTTTCTTCAAATAGAATTTAATGAAAATGATGTCTTATTAGAAAAAATAAACAATTTTGAGAAGGGTAATATTACAAGTGTCTGTACTGATAAAGATGAGGTTGATGATTTAGCGGAAGATAAAGACACTGGTAATCCAAAACATATCACTAAAAAAGAAGCTTATCAAGCTTTTTAAGTAATCAAAAATTTTTTCAATCAACCAGGAAAATTTGACGTTAATGGTGTTATTGGATTAAATGATATAAGCAAGGCCTTGAAAAAGGACGAAAAATGCAATTTAAGAAATTGGGTGATTAGAAAATAAATATTGCACAGTTAACACTTATTTTTATAAAAATGTACATAATTATTTCATAACAATCACGCATTTTTTGTAAAAATAAAATACGTTATTCATAAAATCGATTGGTTTTTCCCAGATGAATAAATAAAGCAATTGATAAACTTTTGAATTTTGATTCGATTTTGTTATCTCAACATTTTTAAAAATGTTTTTTCGGATTCTAATATCCGCTATTTTCTAATATCCGCCACGTTTTTTCGAAGTCCCATTTTTGGCGGATGTAAGAGACTTCACTGTAATAATAATAGTAATAATTCAACCTACAACCAGTTACTAACAACTAGGTATCAACCACAAAGTACTAACAGCCAGATACCAACTACTTACAAATGGTTTACAATAACCAAATACCAACAACCAAGTTCTAACAACTAGGTATCAACTACCAAGTAATAACAACCAAGTACTAACAACCACCTACTAACAGGCAGGTACAATTAACCAGCTACTAACAACCAGTTACTAACAAATAAGTATCAACAACTATATACTTAAAATCAGATACCAACAACTAGTTACTAACCACTAAAAAATACCACACAAAAAATAATATAAACTAAATTATATAAATAAATAACACAAAATCAATAATAAACTTAATTAATAAATGTCTTCATTTCCTTGTAATCCATTCGATTCTTCGACAAATTCTAAATCTTTGTTGTCATAATCTAATTCTTCGTCAACAATTAAATTTTGTTAAATATCCAACAACTAGATACCAACAACAATAACAAGTGACAATCTTGAGGTTGCATATGACATTTCCGAATTATTTCTTATATGATTTTCTAATGGAGATAACTGGATTGTGTCGGTTAGGAATTCATAATACAGATTGTAGTTATTAATATGCTCAAAAATCATAACAAAACGTGGACTAATATCTGAGTATTAAATACATGTAATTTATCTACTAAAAATTAAGAATATGAATGACTAAAAATACAAATATTAATAGTTGATTAGATAATGAAAACATTGGTTTTTTGTAATAATCATTGAAGTAAATTGTTATTTGATGGATAGAGTAGTTGACAATTAAGTATATTTTTACGTGAATTATTAAATAAATTTAATTGTTCGACTTTATAAGAAATGTGATTGATCATTGAAAATATTTGTTAATATTTAAATTATATACTTGAAAGTGAAAAATATGAATAAATATGCAGACAAATATGATTAATAGAATTGATAATGTAAAACCATAAATTCATTGAAATAATAATCACTGAATTAAATGGCTATTTAATGACTAAAATATTTTACAATTATAGTGCTAAGAGTTATCGTTAAATAATTTTTTCTAAATTTACATTAACCACTTGCCGGGCACGCGCTCAAATATGAGTGCAGAAAATGTGTACCATTTCGGGCGAGCGCTCACATGTGAGCGCAAACTCATATAGAAAAAATATTGTCCTTTGAATAAGAAATCTGATCCCGGGCGTGGACTAACATATGAGCGATATTTCGAACAACATTATTTTACGATATTTATGTTCTAAACTGACATTTCTTAGGTCATTTTTTTTTATAAACACATGTGAATTTTCGGCTATACACACATGAATTCCAGGTTTGTATTTTATCATATTTTCTAAAATATCAGTTGTCCAATAACCATGCGCGCGACTGCATCGTTTTTGAATTGTTTCACTTCGTTCTTCGGACATTTCGTGTTTTTCAAACTGTTTTTTTGTTTGTGTATGTGTGTGTGCACTTTGATAAATAATAACAATAATTAATAATTAGTGAATACAATTTTACTCGGAAAATTAAAAAAAATATTTACGTTATATTTTGATTATATACTATTAATTAATGATTTAAAAAAAAATAGTTTTTTTTGACCGAAAACATGACAAGTGGTTAATAATTCACTTAAAGAATTTGTTAAGAATTATGTTGTTGGTTTGTGAATAAAGTTTATTGAACTTGAATAAGAAAATCTTTTTCATGAAAGTTAATTGTTATGAAAATGAAACTCATTGGATAAAAATTTTAAAAACATGAAACAAATTGACTGAACTCAAGGCATCAGTACTTGTAAGATTTTCCAATAACTAGGTAATAATTAGTAAAATTATGCATTGTTGAATTAAAATTAATGTAAAAATAACAAGTACAAGTAAATATTTAAATTATTCAAAACATAATAAATAAATATCATAAGAAAGGAAAATAATGAATAACAAAAGAACTTTAAATTATGTTTATTAGTATTCCAGTAAATATTTATCATTCAAGTTATTAATTGTCGAACCCATATACAGTTCTACCCATATACGGAACCGTAAAAATAAAAATGTAATTAAAAACTATGGATTGATTTTTTATTTATTTAAAGTATTAAGATATAAAAAAAAATCATACTTACCATCGAACAAAAAGAAAAATAATTCAATTTATGAGATTTGAAAAAGATTCATTGTTCGGTATGACGAATCAATCTTGAAAGAATTTTCTTAAATAAAATTAAGAAAAATATTTTAATTGAAGAAAAATTATACTATATCGTTGGAGAAGGCATCCATAAATTAATCGTAGCTGATGATGATATTGCATCACAAATTGATACTTTACCCAGTTACATAGTTAAAAGAGTTGGATCTGATAACTTTAAAATTGAAAAAAGTGGTAATCAAACAATTAAAAAGACTGTTTGTAAAAACAGACTTAAAAAAATAAAACTTTGAATTGAATTCTTTTAATTCATTAAAACTTGTTTTAAAAACTTATCATTTCTAATTTACTCTGTTTTTATGTATTTTATTTTAGTTCCGTATATGGGTAGAACTGTATATGGGTTCGACATTAATTAATTTAAATATGAATCATCAAAGATCTTCATTCAAGTTAATAATAATTTTCTAATAAAATCCAGAAAAATAATTTATTTAGATTGAATAAAATAATTGAAATAAATTATTTTTTATTAAAATGATTTCTTAAAAGTAAATTTATCACACGTATACTCAATTGCTCGAATTATAGAATTATATAGTTAAAATAATAGTTTAATTTCCGAAAATAATATTTCATTTATTCATATATAAAAGATATAAACACAAAGTACAATTCATAAATAAAAAATCATTAATTTAGAAACAGTTTTTTCTAGATTTTTTCTCTGCAAAATCTTCAACAGCGACTTTAGAAAGGACATATGTAATATAATTAAATACAATCTCAATTGAAAAGAAATCAGTGGTTAAATTTGAAAATTACTTATATTACATAAATATAATAATCTGAAAATAATTAAAAGATATAATAAGTTTTTATAATAATAATACAAAATTTGAGAACCCTTGTCAGCCTAAGAATAACTCAAGGCCTGTATGTATATGCTCTCAAATGATTACATTAAATCATCGAATATAGCAGTTCTCTAAATAAATTACTATAAATGACAAAAAAGATTTTTATTCAATCCAAGCGAATTGGATTTATTGGATTTTAGAAGAATTATTTGTGAGGGAATATAAGTGATTAAGTACTAATTAGTGGAAAGATACATAATGGGAGATGGATTGTTAGTTAATATGTTATTGTGTACAAACAAGATTTAATGTATAGAGTAGGATGCTTAGTGGATAGAGAAGGTTGCTTGGTGCATGAAATTGCTTACTTAATGAAATTAGGTTGTTGCTTAGTTGTTGGTATTTGGTATCGGGTTAATAATTAGTTATTTGTAAGAGGTTGTTAGTACCTAGTTGTTGGTTGAATTATTACTATTATTATTAATATTATTGTTATTCACAAAAATCTTTTTCATTTAAATTTGTCTAAAAGATTATCTGTGAATAATATTTCATAAAATTTTACATTAAAAATTATCTTAGTAAAATATAGCATTAAAAATGTCATTACTTTTTTAAATTTCTCAGAAGACATCGATTCTTCAAAATATCTTACCATAAATTCTCGTTCGAAATTCCTGGGATCAAAATACCCCAGACTAAAATGCCTTCGATTGACATAACCATGATAGGAAGAACATGCCCTTTTAGCGATAATCTAATTTTGACTAAATTAACTGAGACTAAAATAGGCCTCATTATAGTTTTTCACATTGACATGCTTCAAATTGACATAAATATTTAAATTTTACTTAATTACATAATCAAAGAGAAATTATGTTAATATTTACCTACTGAGTTTTCTAAATGATAGGGAAATGAGTCAAATAATCTCTAAGCTACTATCTCATCCGAAATTGGATATAATATGACTAATTATGATCAGTCAGTCATCCAAAACCCATTTGATTAAATTTAATATTATTAAAATATTTAATCTTGAATTTTGTATGTTTCGATAATTGTTTTTTAATTTTTATTGAAATATAAAATAATTTATAGGATAGGGTTTTGGTTAACTCCAGATTTTGTAACATTCAAACATAAAATATTCTTATTGCATAAAATTAATTGCAAATCACACAAAACATTCAAATACGAATAAATATGTCTTATATGGTTCTTAATCATTTATTACTTAAGAATAATCTTTTCTTCATCCTTAATTATTATGTATTATAGAAAATATTGAGTAAAAATAGAAGAAATAGTTATAATTAATTACAAGGAATTTGAATATCTTATTTACTACTTATTCCAGACCTTTTATAACTAAACACAAACAGGCTTCATAATATTAATAATAATAATTACCAAGGAAGAAATAATCATTTATTATATCAATTTACGCCCATTATGGCCCTATATTTGTTTTCGCCTTTTCACTTCATAAACATTCTAAGATAATTATTTACTTTAGCATTTTTAATAACAATATTTATATGAAAATTAAAAAAGTTCACTATAAAGCAATTTATTAAAAAATATTTTTAAATAAAAATTTAATTATTATTATTTGTTTGTTTTGTTTAATTATGTTTAGATTTGTCTTACAAAATGTTTCCCCCGATATTTGCTATTGTATCACGAGTAATTAATTTACAGGTCTAATGAAATATACTCTGTTTTTGATTTTAAATGAAGTTTCATTTTTTCTTATACTACATTGTTTCTATAGTTTTTTGTATAAATAAATAATTTGATTTTACTTATTTACTGGTTGTCGGATTATAATAGAAACTGACAGATTTAGTTTATTTACTGTTTGAATAACTATAAAAAATACCGTTTCGAGACTGCTAAAATATATGACATTTTGATGGCAATGATTGTTTCAAATGGAAAGTACTTATTTTAAGGATCGAGAGTAAATTTTAAATCGGAAAAAATTAATTAATTATATATTAAATAGCTTGGACATAGCTTGGACAAATATCCTTATTTAAAATTATTTCATTATTAATTTACAAAAATATATGAGGAATATTCAGGGATGCCTAAAATGGCAAAGCTTTTGGAAAATATGAAAAACTTTAGTTTCGTAAGCCAGCAAAGAGATATTTACAAAAGGTTTGAAAGAAGTACTTTAAGCTAAAAGTAAGAAACAAAAGAAACAGAAAAGAAAATAAAAATTAAATTTGAAAAATTTTGATAAATTTCGTATTAGAGTGGACTGTTGAAAATCTTTTATTTTCAATTAATAACATTGGCGGCATAATCATTTATTTAAATTAAATTTTCAATTATTTCGATACTGGTTATTTATCATAATCTTGACAAAATATGTTAAAAATATATCATAAATATTACTTTTGTAACATATTATCTTAATAAATATCATCCAATAAGATATTATTTTATATTTTGTAACACTATGCCAAAGACGTATATATACGTTAGCTGATAACAAAACTCGCCGCTGAGGAGTGCATTTCGTTTGACGAAATAAACCACTTAAGAGGTTAATATTATTATTAATATTATTATTTATTAAAATGCTTGACTATGAATCAGTAAATATATCAAAAACATCGATATATTTACTGATTCATAGTCAAGCTTATTAATAAATACAATGTCAATGGAAAAGAAATCAGTGGTGAAATTTGAAAAAAGTTCTTATAATAAAAATAATAATAATAATTATTTCATTGATTAAACCACTTAATATTCGCAAATGTTAATATATTAGCTTTTAATAATTCCATTTAATTTTTATATTGTTGATTAATAAACACTTTGATGATAAAATATTAAGATAATGATTTTAAGGCATAATATTATTATTATTTTTATCCAATAATTATTTAGATGAAAAATTGTGCAGCAAATGTACTCAGAGAAACTTGGTTGATATATAAATTTACAAAACTGGTTGAAATCGTCGATCTTAGCCGAATTAGGTCACACCAACGAAAGTTCCTGAAAGCAATTCATGGGTAATTGAGTATTCTTTCAATAAAATTAAGTGCAAATTTGTAATTTCTATTTTTTTCTTATCAAATTTTAGAATTCATTTTAATCAGCTTAAATAATTTTCTACACTTGATAAGAATTTGACATAAAATAATCATCATTTATTATACATTTATTTAAACTAAACTAATTTAGAAATAATAATAAAAAAAGCACAGAATCGCTTAAACAATATTTGTAAACTCAACAGAAAATATATTTTATTTAACTTACTGATTTAATTTTTTTATTAAATTTATTTGTCTAAAAAGCAACTCAACCTCAAATCCTAGTTGAGGTTGTTAAAAATGAATTTATACAATGCAACTTTAAAATACATTAAAAGATTAATTTAATGGTGAATTTTATTATAATAAGTGTAAATAGATGAATAAAAAATATAATAAGTGTAACATTTGCAATAGCTTCAAAGCGTAAATATTAAGGTATCATGTTATTTCTTGCACATGTTTTTAAAAGAGGAACTAAATTAAAACACGAACATAGGGTATTATTTGAAAGATAATTCAAACAGTTTTTCACCAGTTAGTTATTAAAAATCATTTATTTTAAATTTAAATTAATTTTATTAAATTTTCAGGTTTAAACCTTTCGTGATAACTTTTCCTGTTATTTATTATTAATTATCCATATTAAACAAGTCTAGTAAGCCTACCAGAATATATTTTATTTTTATCATAACTAAGCGTGATTAACATATTAGTATACAAGTTTCAACAATTTAAAATGTATTTAAAAATAAATTCTTGCAATATATATCTTTAATATTAATAAATATATCTCTCATATTAACTTTAGGAGTCAAAAAGAAATTATTAGCTTTATTAAGCGAAATCTTTTTATTGTTATAATTTTCTTAAGTTCTCTATCAAGATTCTTATGTCTTTAACGAAGTTATTGATGGTACATTTTTAGAATTGAAGCATAATTTCAAATTTCTTTTCCAAAAATGTTTTAATAAATTTTACTAGGGTTAAAGGAACTATTTTGAATTTTTTTATAAATGGATATTTTATTCTTCCTATATATTTGCAAAATTTATTTTTCAAATTAACATTTAGCTGCACTACTTTAAGTATTAATTACAGTTAAATCCATAATTAAAAGTTAAAAAAAATATTTACCCAATTACATGATCAAATTTTTGCTACACTGCATTTTCAAAAATCTACTTAACAGTATTAAAATAAAAATATTCACGATATCATAAATTATATTAAATATGCAGTTTGAGTTATGATAATTGACTTTAAATATTTTATTTTAGTTTGAGAAAAATCAAAATAGATCAAAGAAAACTGAGAGATAATTCAAATACGCTTGTCGATTTTGCAAAGGTATTTATATATATAAATTTAATATAAACAAATTGCTTAATAAATATTCAAAAATAATTTGAAAATATATTATAGTATAACAAAAAATTATTGAACCGTGCATGTGATCAGAAAATAAATTTCATTTATCTTCACTTCGACTATAAATCATGATTTTTTAAAAACAAATTTCTTGGCATTGCCTTTTTCAAGTATTGTTTGTTAAAACACTTGAATATGGCATCGCCAAAAATTTGAGTAAAATAAGGGAAATCTATAGTTGAGATGATGATAAATAAAATTTTAAAGAAATGAAAAACCAGATCAAAAGTGATTTTAAAAACTTCAATTTATTCAATATATAAAATTAGTGCATAATTTTTTAATTTTACATAATTTTTCAAAATTAAATCTCAAATATATAACATTTTATATATTTTTACAACTAAATGTAAATCTAATAAATAAAAATAAAACTATAACTAAAGAAAATATGTTTTTAGATATAGAGAACAATTAAATAAGCAGACATCTTATTTTAGATTACAACAATAATTTAACATTTGTTTCAATGCATTATTTAAATAAACAACAAAACCAATTTTAAAGAAGAAATTTCACGAAATCTTATTAGTAAATTTATTATTGAATTCAAATTAAAAGAAAACTGGTTGAATTTTTGAATAAGTTCATATGTATTAAAATATGTATGTATATTAATATATGTATTACAAAAGAAAGCAGAAGATTAGATTGAAATGAAGTTTTTTTCTCTACAAATAACGTATTTTAAAATTTATTTCACAAGTTCGGTGGACGTCTCTTGTGACAGAAAGAGAAAAATCTATTTTAAATAATAAAGTTATAATATCTTTTAAAAGTATTGTTTCAAATATTTTCTCACTTTTATGATTTAAATTATGGATATGCATCATCTGTACTACGTAATTCATTATTTTGTATTATTATGTTGTTGAAAACCGATTATACTTTTCACTCGATATTTCGGTTTTAACAAAGTTAAGAAAAGGCAAATAAAATATGATTTTTGTTCCTTATTTCATTATAATTTTTATCTTTGTAACATTTGTTTGACAAAAAAATAATTTAAATGAACACAATGAATTAGAGATAAGATATTACTTAATTAATTGAAACAGACAGATAATTATAAATGAGTTTATCCTCTTGACAGACTCACGGTTTCATTTCACACAAATCTTCACCTTTATTAAATTGTATATTTTATCTGATAATGAAATGCATTTCATTAATTTTCAGAATGAAAATTTGATTATGGAAAATTTTCATTTAAAATTGCTAATATTTTCATTCAGTTAGGTTTGATGAATTGACGCATCTGCGACTGATTTACATATTATAGTTATAAAATAAGGAAAACATATTTTAAATTAAAAATAATTGACTTTGTAGAAATGTAATTAATATTTTTTAATTGTTATCTTTTGTTTATTTGAATTTTTGTTTAAACAGTAATCATGTTTTATTTGAATTATTTTCTATTAATTATATAAATTATTAATTTATATAATTTTCCTATTATTAATATTATATATTATAAAAACATTTTTTTCAAATTTCAAATTTCGAATTCCAAATTGAAAATTTTGATTTTTTCAATTGAAAAATGCTACTCTTAAGGTGGGAGTTCAATTTCCTTAATAAAAAGAAGATTTTGATCATCATTTCGAGTAATACTTCCATTGTCATGTATAATTGTATTTCTAATTAAAAATTAAATAAATCTGAATAAAATTAATTATAAAATTAATTTTATTATTTATTATCATTTAATATCTTTATTATTCACAAAATTTATTCTTATTGAGTTCAAATTTTAAAAGTTGGGTTGTTGATAAAATTAATTAAAGCATAAAATTACTATTTATATAAAAAAGAAATTACACACGTCGAATTTCTAACAAATCAAAATTAAGTAAATAATTTGATATTATTGTCAATCAATCAAGTAGCAATTACAAATCAACTAATCAGAAGAGTTAGAAAATATTTTCTATATATTAGAATTGAGATAAAATATGTCATGTTGAAATATTTTAAAAATCTAAATATAATTTGAAATACATAAAAGAGCGGAATCCAATAAAATTTATTAATCATAATAAAATTGATTAAATACTCTCAAAATGCACGGTTAGTGTATTTTGAATATTGATTTTTGAGTTAAATGATTTTATCACCAAAACGTCACAAGTTATACGTTTCCAATAGTTTTTGAAACCCTTTGATGATACTTTAAAATTGGAAATGTATATTTTTAACTTTCATGTCTTATTATGCTCAATAATATTACTGTACTTACTCAATTGAGTATGCGCTCGAAATCTTGTACAGACTGGCAGTCTCTCGAATGTATGTGACATCACACCCATTACAAGTAAAACGATATACACGACATGGACATAAACCAAAATGATTTATTACTGAGCATATCATGAACTTAACAAGATTTTGAAATAATTTGATAATTGTCACTTAATAATTTTTAAAAAAGTTTAAAAAAAATTTTAAACCCCCCAAAAACGGTAAAAACAATAATAAAACAAGCTGCAACAGACTAATCAATTTTAGTTATTTTATCAGTTTTAGCATTATTCATTTCGGTAGTAATCAAATGGACACTCAATGGAATTAAACATATCAACATCAGATAAAATTATGTTATCAATCTCATTCAACTTATCAGCACACTTATCAACTGTTTCGCATACCATTCGTTGTAAGAAAGACTTAGAATATCCGATATTATGAAGTAACCTAATCAATTTATGTATACTATGTATTTATGTATTAATAGACTTAGAATAAGCAGGTAAGATAATGTTCTAGAACGATCATATTTTTTTTATATTTAAATTTACACAAACTTGCTAGGGATGTATATAGACCAGTATTAGTTGCTTTCCTATAAAATTTAGTTTCAAAATTTCTAAATTATTATCCGAATTTGACATAACGATATAAGCTAATGTAAGTGCTAATGGAAAGCCTATAGCAACACAATCAATATGGGGTTCTACTATTAATTATTGTAAATTAAGTGAATGTTCATAGTTGCAAATCTCAAAATTTTACAAAAATCAACCACATGAATAATATTATGAATTGAGGTATTAATAATGATAAACTATATTTTTTCGACAAAAAATTCATAAATAATATATTCTAATTTAATGGTAAATTTAATACTAAATTTATTAAATTTAATTCGAATAATAAAATTATAACAATTTAGACCATTCAAACTGGTTTGTTAAGTCAACCTTCAGCTTATATCTCAATGCCTGTTGAATTATACAGAGAAGTAATAGTTTTATATTTATATTTTTTATTTATATGAATATTTGAATTTTAAGCATATTGAAAAAAACATTTTTGTAAATTCAATATAATATTAAATACTCATAAAATACATCACTTGTATTTCTACTCAGATTTCTTTCGAATCAAACGTAAGACTACAATTTATTTTCTATGTTCTAAGAAATATAATTGGAACAAGATTGAAAGTATAAGGCGTTAAATTTCTATGAAAAACAAAGCATAACAAGAAATAAATCCTACACTGTACCGATCATCCTATATCTCAAAGTTATAGACTTTGTTGAATGAGGTGGGTATCGAAGTATGTTAATGGTATGTATTGCATAAGCTTTATAATTTTTTGAATATTTTCTCATGGTGTTTATTTCTGTAAAGGTCGATAAGTTTTTTAAGAAATAGTGAATAAAAAGCAAATCTTTCTTCTACTTGATAACTATATTAAAATATTCTAAAATTATTGAAATAGCTAAATATTTAGCAAAAATAAACAACGTATAATAAAATGACTATTTAACGCAAATTTTAACAGCAAGATTTTAATGTTTATTCTATATTAACCCTAAAAAGCACAACAGAATCTGTCAGTCTCTATATGAATTCAAATTACTGATAACTTTATTGATATTTATTAAATTTTTCTAAAATTTCTTGTATTCGTCTATTTTTAATATTTAAGTATAAAAAATCAAAGAAGGCCAAAAAATTTAGTTCGGTAATGTAATATAATTAAATTTCATAAAAAGTCGCACAAAGGCACAACAATGCTTATGGAGCTCGGCATATTGACAGTGTGAATCACTAGATAGATAATTACACACCAACGCTATCGCTTTAATCATAGAAGGCTGAGCAGTCAATTGTTTTATTTATAAAATTGGTAAGTTAGTTTTTATTTTCTAAGTTTACATTTTTATATACAATTAGAAAACATTTAGAAAAGTAAAAAATATGGCCAACGTCCCATTGAGTAAAATGGAACTAGAAGAGATTATAGAGAATTGAACCGACGATGAAATTATGAACTTCATATAAGTCAAGAACCTTCTTATGAACCAATTATTAAAAATTACAATTAAATTTTTTCTGTGAAAGAATAATCACTATTTTTTAATATAAACAAAAAAACGGGCCGCGGGTTGCTCATTTCTGGTTTAATATATCATTTTTATACTGATAGTAGAATTTTTGAATATAATATTTTGTCCTTATGAATCTAGCATTTATATACGGATGAATTTACATTCTATTTTAATATAAATAATTATTTTATTACTCATCAAATTGTCTGCCATACATACGAATTTTTTTATTGTATTACTGGTGTGAAACACAATCCATGAAGAGTTTTAATAATGAATTGAAGTTAGAAGTTACAAGAAGAAGAGGCGTTTTAGTGCATAATCTAGAGTTGTTTTTAAAGGAGTTCTTATTTTTATTTTAATAACAGGCATAGATTTTTTGATGTGGTGTTAAATTTGTTAAAGGTTAATTAGAAATTCTTCAAAAGCATTGTTTCACTTATAATTTTATGTTATTTTATGTAATGTTTTTATATTATATTGTATTTAATTTGTAAATCACGGGTATTTCAGTTAATTTCAACCAATATTAACAACAATAACTTTATAAATTGATATATCCATCAAAAATCTCAATTAATTTTGTTAAATTTAATTGAAACAAGAATGTCAATAATGACTGACGTACACTCACGCGATGACTGAATATTGTTGCGTTAAAAAAGTTAAGATTAAAAAGATAAATTTTTATTATTTTTAATTTTATCATTAATCAAAAATAATAATAAATGCTTTTGGTTATTAATAAAAATTATAAATAAACATTTTTTAATTTTCCTAGTTAAGTTTAAAGTAAAAATGTAAGGGTACGTGTTATTCAAATAACTAAACAACAAATTGTATATGTATATAAAAAATCATATTAGTAACAAAAATAATCTGAACCCCTGATAATGATGATAATAATCTAAGAAGCAATAAACAGGGACACTACAAAGACCAGAAAGATCAAATTAAGCCACAGGACTTGAGACATATAAAGTGGCAATTCCTGATCTTTATAATTTTGTATTTTTACACTTTTTTTGTATACAGTTTAAATATAACATTTTTTTTCTTTAACTGTACTCAAAGCTTCAAATAATGGATTAGTTAAAAAGGGGAACTTATTTTTTAATGTATAACCATTAAATTTTATTTCATTTTAGAAAAGGCAATTAAAATAAAGTTTTAAAGAAAATTTTGAAATAAATATTGTATTTTAGGTTGATTTGTTGATATGACTCTGAATTGTTACAATTTATATTTTCCATTTTGATTTTATTTATTAAGCATAATCAACGGTGCTCATAGTTTTGCCCCATAATTCTTTTGTTTGTCGATGAAAATAAAATTCAGTTCTGAAATTGTTAGGGTAATTTCACTCCGTATTTGAAGTTCTTTATTGTATCAATAAGTGAAATAATTAATTAAAAACAATTAAAAGTTGTAAAGTCCCACTATATACATAATGATAATTTGAAAAAAAATCTTAAAAATGATTCCAAAAACTAGTAAAAATTTTAATTGAAAATGGATAAGTCAAAGAAGAGACATGTTTTTTGAATTTTATTCTTTAAAATTTGTACTTTTATTAAATTTATTTTTGTTTGACTGGAGTAATTATTGACCTTCAAGATTTTGGTGGATTATTTTTAAATTTGGCAAATTATAAATAATTTTTCATGGTAAGTAGAAAACAGATAATTCAAGAAAGCAAATTTAACTTTTATTGAGGATTCTTTGAATATCATCTAATATATAAAGATGAAAGTCTATTTGTTTGATACCCATAGAATTCCCCACCGTTGGACTTAGGTTGCTGAAATTTTGCATGTGACCCTCATTTGACTCGGGACAGGTCATAGGCTATGTTTCAACCTCAGGTGACCACCCTTAGGGTACCTTAAATCGTTTTGCAGTTGAAAGTAATATAATTTAGTCAAAGGTTTTCAAAGCAGAATTCAAACATGGAGAATTTGAATTTTATTTGATTAGTGAACCAGTTTACAATTGAAAAAATATTGCCAGTTATTTTTCGATTTAAATTGGAGAGTTTTTTCGATTTTACATGGGATTGAATCTGTTGTAAAATTAATACTGGAACGTAATAACATCATTAAACAAAAAAAATTAATTTAAATGAATTATTATAACAAATGTAAACTCGGGCGAAGCCGGTATAACAGCTAGTAAATGATAAAATAAACTACTAAATGCTGTTAATGTTGATTTTGCACCTGTTCTTTTTCATATAATGTTATCTGAAATTTTAAATAATTTTTAACAATTTTTAATCAAAATGGCTTATTTCCGTTTGAAATATTTTATATATAATTAGGAATTAGAAACTAGTAGCAAAAATATTTATGTAAACAGTGATCAATTCAAAAATAATACGAACAAGTTCTGTAATGTTTGAAGTTTTGACTCACAACTTATCAAAAAAGATTAATGGAAAAGTCATACAAATACTGTAAAATTGCCATAATGAGTATTATTGCGTAATGAGTAGAAAATGTTATTGTGTCATGTAAACAATGATGAAAATGTAAAATAAAGTGATGAAAATACATAAATTGATAATTTTTAACATTAGGGTTTTCTTTCAACTGATATTTCTTAGTTGTTTTACACTTTCTTTCTTCTGATTATTATACAGCTATGAATGTAAGGTTTTTGAAGATTTTGCAATGAATTCAAAACAAGAGGTTTTCGGATTTCTTCTAAAGATGATTTTCTGAAAGCTTTTTTTATTAAGAAACTTATATTTTCTTTACTTTAACAATACTAGTGATTTATTTGAGATCAAATAAATTATTTCGGAGATAAAATTCTTTTTATATGCTTTCACTATAGATGACAATACTCAGTATAACAAGATCAAGCAAGATTAAAAAAAGTATATATTCATCTTTTTAAAACAGATCAATATTTTTAAAATGTGAAGTGTTCCTTTTTATCTGATACAAAAAAAGTATTTTATTTTTTATTTTTGTTAAAAAATTGATAATCTATTTATAATTTTTTTCAAAATTACAGACTCAGCATTCTATATTTAAAACTGTCACAGAAATGCGTGATGAATATACAAACTTTCACAAAAGAATTGAAAACATAGAAAGTTCAGTAATAAATTTACAAGTATGTTTTATCTTGTACTTTTCTAATACATGCGATAATATTTTTAAAATTATTATTATTATTATTATTATTATTATTATTATTATTATTATTATTATTATTATTATTATTATTATTATTATTATTATTATTATTATTATTATTATTATTATTATTATTATTATTATTATTATTATTATTATTATTGTATTATAAGAACTTTTTTCTTTCAATTTCACCATTGATTTTTTTCCATTGTATTTATAGTCTTTAAGCTTTTTAATAAAATTATTATTATTATTATTAATTTATTATTATTTTATTAAAATTAAAGTAAATATTTATTGATATTCTACAATATTTATTTCCACATCTGAAAGAGATAATTAATATCAGTATAAATAAATTTTCAAGAGCAAATTTTCATAGTGATTGATCTCACGTCAGATTTGCTAAAAACATTCTGTAAATTAGACATCGTTCCTTACAGCGTTTTATCTCTCTGATTTTGGAAATAATTATCTGAAAACAAATTCATAAATATAAATCATTTATTTGGACTTTCAAATAGATGTTTATTGCTTGAATGCTATTCCTAAAATTAATAATTAAAATATATATTATAAATACCTCTTTTTCTGAATTAAAGAGAGTTTCTGTAATAATTTTTGGCAATTTAACCAAACATTTTGATAATGATCCTCACAAGATATGATATAAATAAGATAGTTAATATATAATAATATTATTCATACTACTTGTCATCAATATTATTCATATATTAATTTAATTAATCATATTCACTTAGGAACATTATTGAAATAATTTATATTTACGATTTTTGCAATTCATTTTTGTTAACCTATTTTAATAAATATCTTTCTAATTTTTGTTTTAATTTGTTATATTTTCAACTCAAACCTCTGGAATTCAAACATTCACGTATATAAAAATTAAATATTAAATATTAAATATTAAATTATTTTAAAATAGTATTTACATGTATAATGTTAAAGGTCAAATGTTTATAAATTTAAAATAATAAATTTAGTATGTTGATTCGAATGAAATGTTTGAATAATGAAATATGTGCTTATGAAAGTATCAATATTTGACACTGGAAAAACTCTTCAAATATATTGTGAGTGTTTTATTAATATTGAAAAAAACAATGTTTGATGTGAAATAAATTTTTAGAAAGTTAGATATCTGTTTGTTTAAATAATTTGGATTTGGCAGATTTTGTGAATTAATTAAAACTTGTTATTTAGAAATTCTTTAATTAAATATATATTATTAGTTTGAAGATTTTTGTTGCAAATTTAAAGATGGATCTAAAGATGGATTTAACTGGAGACCACGCCGAAAATCAAAATATCAACGCCATTTCAAAATCGACAAAATCGCTAATGGAATGCCTACCGAAATCATGCCAAGACATGCTCACACTGAACATCAGACGATATGATGGACGAGGTTTAAAAGAAGCCGAAGAATGGATCAGAGATATAGAAGAATGGTTGCTGACAAATGGACAGCGATTGACAAGCACTTTCGATGTGTTATTAGTGGCAGAAGCAAAGACTTTGTGGGGAAACGTCAGAGAAACAGAAACAACAGATGTAAAAGCCAAAGCGTGGTTCTTAAATACGTTCACAATTACAAAATCAATAACTGACAAAATCAGAGAATTGGCAGCTATGGAACAGGAAGATGATGAAAGGTTTGCAGCTTTTGAGATACGGCTAAGGAAAGCTTTAGCTGAAGTTATAAATTCAGGACAATCTGAAGAAGATATTGTTCAAGATCTCATCGCAAATAAAGCACGCGATGCGAGACTGAGAGAGATACTATTGACGAAACCAGAAACAAAAATTGAAGAAACGAGATCATTGGCGAAAATTTTTGAAAGTAACAAAAATGGAAACCATAAAACAGAATTTATTAAAGCAATCGGTCAAAGAACATACGCTAGCGTGACTGAGGGAGGGAAGATGAGAATTCAAAAGAATACCCAAGATCCCATGTATACATCATCACAAAGAAGACTACCAGAAGACCAATTTAGTCACCACAGATCAAGAAGAGAAGAACATCCTATACGCGGACCAATACAATACGAAGGAAATAACCATGGTCGTCGAGAACAATCTCCAAGAGAACAATTCTTGAGAAATGCGAGAATCCCGAATAGCTCAGAAAGGAAGCTGCCAACAATATCCATGAAGAATATTACAAGGAGGCTGTACAATGAAAGTAGGGGACTACCACAAGCATCGGTCCCAAAATTAACGGTAGGTGATTGTTTTTGCTGTGGCGAAAGGGGACATAGAAGGTATGAGTGTCCACTGGGAAATAAATGTCTGATATGTGGCAAGGAAGGACACGGGTTCCGAGATTGTTTTTCGTTACGGAAAGATGTTACACAACGATATCAAAGAATAGCGTGCATAGAAGAAGAAGATTCAAAATCTGAAACAAGAGATTACACCGAGAACGGCCAGGATTTCAGAATGGATCACAGCAATATGGAAGATAGATACAATGTCCCTGAGAAATATACTATATTAAGAGAAGACGGAAAAAAAAAATCANAACAAATTTCAAAATGGTGATGATGTCATCAACCCATTAAAACAAAAATTTAATTTCCAGTATATAAGTATCAAAAATCTTAAAATATTAAAATTTATGATATAATCATCGATTTAAACAAAAAAAATATATTTAAAAAATTTACGGGTGTCTTGCACAAAAATAGTAGCTCCCTCCCATTCGACAAAAATTTTGTGAGAGTCTAGAATTCTTGTTGGACTGGAGTTCACATATCTATCTACTTTCTCGCTAATTTGATTGTTAAATTGCAAGTAATATGTAAAAAGATTTGAGTCCTGTATAATGTTGTATTTTAATTACAAGATAAATTTGATTTCTGCATTATACAATCACTGGAATTAACTAAAAATTTCATAAAATATAATTACGTTGAGGTTCGGGTTATATAAGAATAGTTCAGTTCAAAAAGAAAATGTTGAAACAAAAACGAGTTGAACATGTCATTTAGGTAAGAAGACATTATTTTAATTTTATTATCTTTTTCGATGAGGCTCTTTTTTATCTGTGGCTTCGAATGGACTGATGACCCACCCTTTTGTTTTCAGAAAAGTAAAGTATTTGGCGAGTGTTAAAACAAGATTTGTCAGAATATCCTTAATTTTCCAATTATTGTTCTTTTGTGTAAAGAATCATCAATACATGGAAAAAAATCAAGATGTGAATTGCGTATATTCCAAATTTACAATTGCAACCTTTCCTAATAATTATAAATTTTTCTTTTGCATATTGAAAACTAGAATTTAGATTATTCAACTTTTTGAAAATGTGGTGTGAGAACTTTTCTAATGACTAAAGTTTACAAAACACTGCTACAATTATTTTGTTATATTTGTAATAATGACGTCGAGTAGACGGGTGAACATATAAAAGTCACACATTATCTCTAAATTTAATCTGATAAAGACCAAAATATATGAACAGTGCTCATTATCTGCACACATATACATTTGTGTCATGCAATCAAAAACACGTGAATAATTAAACACAAACCAGGAGTTTGGACACAAATTTTTACTTTTTACGAAATCACCAGATTTTGTAACTTAAAGTTGACCATCAAATTAAACCACCATACGCTTACTCAGTATAAGGAAGAAAATGAAGAAATAGAAGTAACTAAAAATAAAGAATTGTTAATCGATGATCTGCATAGGGAGTTTTGTTATGCCAATATATGAAAAATATGTATACACAAAGAAAGTTTTGAATCTAAATATTAATGAATAAAAGATCAAGAATATAATAGGAAACTGCGTTGAATACGAAAAACGGAAGACGTATGCTAGAAAAACCAAGACAAAGCAGCGATACAGCTTTTAAATAGACATTTATTGATTTTTGTTAGCCATTTAATAAAACAGTACACGGTAAACAATATGTTTTGGTAATTATTGATCAAATTAGCAGATATATTTTGGTAACAGCAGTGACACATCAAGATGAAAAGTCTGCTGCTAAAGTATTTGGAGAAAACTGGATATTAAAATTATGAGCTCCTAAGAAAATTCATTTCGATAAAAGTAAAACATTTGAATCTCAGTTACTGTTGGAATTATCGAATTCACATCGTATTAAAATAAGATGCTCAAGCCCTTAAAATCATAACATAAATAGTGGGGAGACACATTTAGAACCATGAGAAATGAAATAGCCATTATGTTAAAAGAAAAACAAGATTAAAATTTATCTATAGTTTATATTTTGAATATCCATAATATTAATTTTTTTAGTTACCTTTAAGATCCACGGTCGTTATTTGATGACCACCGATATTATCAAGCTTATCTATATAGGTGGGTAAACAAATTTTCTTTGTAAATTTTACGTCGTTTTAATTCCCAATTAAATTTATTTCTGCAAAAAAATTTTAAAAAATTAAATAACAGATTCATGAAAGTTGAAAGGAAATTATTCAAAGTGTGGTTTGACTCAAAGTTTTTAAAAAAAAGAAATAAATTTAAGGAAGAATGATAAATTTATTAATTAAACTAACTTACTGCATTATAAATAGTTAAACACACATAACAATGATTTAATTATAAGTTAATGTTGAGGTGTGTGAGTCTGATGAGTTAAATAAATGAAATAGTGTGATTTGATTAGTGTGATTTGATTACTGTGATTTGATGAGCCTAAATTTGTGTTAGTATTACCGAACTCAAGGGTTTTAAGGATTATAAAGTGAAGATAAAAAAGCAGTTAGGGAATTTAAACTATAGGATAGTATCAACTTCATGGAAAGTACACAATGTTTATTAATATGTCAAAAACTTCGATTGAATTGTGTTCCGATCTCGTTTATCAGTTTACATGTAATGGGTGTAATGCCACATACATCGGAGAGACTTGCCGTCATCTCTGTATTCGAGCTCGAGAACATTGTAGACCGAAGGCTTTGACCCATATTAGTGAGCACAATAAAAGCTGTAAGATTAAAATAGGTATCTCTGATTTTGAAATTTTATTGAAAATTTTCGATAATTATTGGGAACGTGTGATTTGTGAGGCGTTGTTGATAAAGAAATTTATAAAACTGATAAGTTAATTTAATTATAATTTTTAAAAATAATTAAATGTTTTTATTAAAAAAATTTTTTTTATATAATTAATAAATTTGTTTAAAATCCTTAATTTATTTAGTTATTATATCCCACCTGATGATGACAGGAAAACTGTCGAAATATATCGTGAAAAGAATGTTTGATTGGCGTTATCCTAGACTAACTTCAAAGTTACACGAACAAGTACAAAGTCAATGATATCAAGATTCCCAAATGTAAAAATGGTAAATCACTTCAATGCTTTGTGCTAAATGTTTTTCTATATCATTAAATAGCATTACTGAGTGACTTCTTAACTTAATATCACTGTCTCGAATTAATTAAATTAGATTGCCTGGTTATAAGTTGAGTGTGATTTTGAGTGATTAAAACCTTCTATCGGCAGTTACTCACCTTTATATTGATTTTCAACCTCTCTGTACATTACCATGGGTGCACGGTTGGTATGAAGATAATATTCATGAAGGTTTTTAAGGGTAAGTTGATGACAGATTAATCAGTGTCCCTAGAAAATTTAAAATTTACACTTGCTAAGTACCAACAGTTATAAATAAAATAGAGTATATATGAAATGAATGAAAAATCTTTATTTTAAGAAACAAATTATGTTTCCATAATAAATTTTAAATATTCACTTTTAATTTATAAATCTTTCGTTTTATTAAGATTATTATTTTTTGCTATGCCTAAAAAGTCTCGAGAGAGGAGCACTTTAAAATGAAATCATTTATAAATGATTTACTCCGAAATCTTCAGTTAATTTTTTAAAAAATTGCAGTAATGTTTCGATTTATTCTTTGAATAAGACAACTGTTTTAAATAACAATTAATTTAAATAGGCGATTTCAGATATTATTCAAATGTTGTTTTAAATATAAATAGAAAATGAAAATATTGTTTTAATTTATTGACATTTGACAGTGCAGATGCTTGAGAAAATTTCAAATTGAATGAAATTTTCGAATGAAAACAAAATAAATAAAACTGTCATTTATTTTTTCTTTTGTAAAAATAAGCGCGAATAATTATTGGTATGATGAATAAATATTTTCCAATATTTTAGAAAAACGATTTTAGAGGAGTGCCCGCAATTCATGGAAGAGATGGTCGACTAGTTACAAATTAATAAATTAAATAATTATTTAATTTTTTCCCATGTTATTTATCCAATACTATTATCAATCATAATTTTTAATTATATTTGTCTATATTTATGATAGGTATACGGTTAAATATAGGTCAATATTTTTTTTAGAAAAAGCAGGTCAAATGTTAAGGTCAATTTCAGATCAAAATTAAGTGGGTCAATTAAAATACATTTAAAGGACCTTCTGAGGTAGTGTTAATGTCAAATAAAGTAGGTCATATATATAATTTAAATAAATTAGATCAAATATAATATTTTACAATAAAATGGATCAACCATAATATTTTTAATAAAGTGTTTACACGCCATGTATATTTTATTATTATTAACATTATTTTTCATTAATATTATTGTTATTATTATTATTATTATTTATTTAATGAAAAGATTTTCGACTATAAGATAGTCCTTGTCAATCTCCTGGTATTTAGCAATCTTCTTCCCGAACATACGTTTCTATCTTTCTTTTATTTCTTTTTTTTACTTCTCATTGGTTATAAATATAATATAATATAATATATAATATAATAACACTTTTTTTTCTGAATTTTTCAAAAATTTTATTTGAAATTTTAAATCCAAAATTCAAAATCTTATTTAAAAATTTAAATTTAAAAATACTAAATTAAAATAAATATCATTTAAAATTCAAAATGACACCAACCATTGGCTATGATTTCGATTGAAATATTCTTTCTTTCCCTTGTTGGTTGACACTGTTGGAGATGTCTGTTTATCGAGGATTTTCCACCAGGATCTAGATGTTCTTTAACTCTTTGGTGCAAGGTCCTGAGTGTACTTCCAATATATATTTTCTTGCATACATTGTACGTGATGCAAAAGACGATGTTTTTTCTAAAGCACATCTTTCGGTGTCTGGTAGTTTTCCATCGTGCAGTTGTTTTCTCAATTTACGTTGTTTGCCAGAGCTTTCCTCAATGTCCAAGATTTATGTGCTATCCGAATTGGAAGACCGGTGCATTTAAGTTCTTTCAGGATTTTGAAGTCGAGTATGTCACTGATGAATGGGATATTCAGATAGAAATATTTCTGATTCTTTTGTGTTGATTCCCTAGATCTTTTTAGGGTAGAATTCATTCTTTCAATGTCCTCATCTTGGTATCCATTTCTGTGTAGGATTTCATTGAAATTTGATTGCTATTTAAAGTTCTCGTTTTCTTCAGTGCAGCATCGATTGGCTATCCTTTGTTTCTCGTTTTTTATGACATGTACTTTCTGTAAGTATGGAAGCGCTGATCTTTGGTGCATAAATATTTCTTTCTGAGCTGGTTTTCTGTAGAACCCGTATGTTGGAGTATTTGCTTCTATTTTAATTTTTAAATCCAATAAATTGAGGGATCCATCTTCTTCCGGATATTCGATTTCAAACTTAATATCTCAGTTAGCCGCATTGAATGTATGAAATATTTCTTCCGCTTCATATATGCTTTTGGTCGTGATAAAGACATATCTTGCATAGAAACCGATGGGTAGTGTGGTCCTCAATGTCTGTCGTTCGAGTTTTATCCATAAAGATGATTGCTAGCAATCCTGATATGCTAGGCAGACCTTTAACTTGTTTATAGATATTTTGCTTAAAGGTAAAATAGGTGTTCTCGAGGATAACAGTAAGAAGTTTGGTGATATTCTCAGTATTCATTTCCTTTATTAACAAGTTGCTTTCTCGTAATTTCTTTTCTAAACATTGAATAGCATTGAATAGATTGATGAATATAATATTTCAATCGAAATCATAGCCAATGGAAACATCCAAAAAAATGTCAGATTCAAAGAAGTCTCATTATAGACAGACGGCCAAAATTCAACATTAAAGAAGAAATCAATGAAATCATCAATTTGATCTGTTGTCATTGACAGTGAGAATAACTGATAAAAAAAGTATAATAAATTAAAAAAGTAGTAATAAAAATAATATAGAAATTTTAGGAAATATGCTTTCAAAAAATAGGATTTAAATATCAAAATTGACACATTTCTTAAAATATTTAAATTACGTATATAAATAGTTATTGGAGATTTTATTTTGTAAATATTTTATTGAAGTGAACTTTTAGGGGCTAATTATGAAACTTCAAAAATTTTTAAATTTTAGTTGGTGTCATTTTGAATTTTAAATGATATTTATTTTAATTTTAAATTTTAAATTTTAAATAATATTTTGAATTTTGGATTTAAAATTTCAAATAAAATGTTTAAAAAATTCAGAAAAAGAAAGTATATCATTTTATTATATTATATTTATAACCAATGAGAAGTAAGAAAATAGAAATAAAAGGAAGATAGAAATGTATGTTCGGGAAGAAGATTGTTAAATTCCAGGAGATTGACAAGAACTATCTTATAGTCGAAATTTTTTTCATTAAATACATTATTCGCAGCAAAAGGCATATATTATCACTTTATTGTTTTTAATAATAAATGCTGCTAACAAGAAATCATCATTTTATACTAATTATTATTATTATTATTATTATTATTATTATTATTATTATTATTATTATTATTATTATTATTATTATTATTATTATTATTATTATTATTATTATTATTATAATTATTATTATTATTATTGTTGTTTTTAATATTATTAATCATTTTTGCCATACATTTGGATATATTACCATCATGCACTTAACAACTTTTTTCAAGCAGGAAAGGAAAGAGTTGGTAAGTTTAATAATATGTCTAATACTACTACTACTAATATTAATAATAATAATACTAATATTAATAATAATAATAATAATAATAATAATAATAATAATAATAATAATAATAATAATAATAATAATAATAATAATAATAATAATAATAATAATAATAATAATAATAATAATAATAATAATAATAATAATAATAATAATAATAATAATAATAATAATAATAATAATAATAATAATAATAATAATAATAATAATAATAATAATAATAATAATAATAATAATAATAATAATAAGATGATAATGATGATGATGAAGAAGTAGAAAAAGAAAATGAAGAAAAAGAAGAAGAAAAAGGGAATAAAATGGATGAATAAGTAAGAAAGAAAGTAGAAGAAAAGAAAAAACATCATTTTGCATCAATTAAAGTAAATATTTTTTCAAATCTTTCTACAAAATTAGTAAAATACGTCATTAGTTTTGATCTATCTTTCTTAATTTTCCATTGATTGAAACTCAGCTTCATTTGATCGTGTTTAAATCAGCATGAAGAATCTAGAAAATAATTCCTATTATTTGCCGGATTACACATGATGTGGAAATTAAAAATACGCCAATTAATTTTTAGCATTTGTTTAAAATTAAATAATTATTCCGATTTCTAACAAAAAATCCAAAGAAAAATTTATTAAAAAAATATTGATTTGTTTGTTTTTCTTATTTCGTGAAACAGGATTATTTTTCATATAATTTTTCAATAGTTCAATATAGTTCAATTAAAAATTGAATCCGTCAAACAAAATTTCTCATCAACAATAGACGTGGCGATAAAAATAAAAATTGCGTTATTAGTAAAATGCATAATGTTGAAAAATTAAATTCAGGATATCTAGTTAATTAAATTTCCTGTAGTTATATATTTTGTTTTACTGATACATACATAATTTAACGGAAGTTTAATTATTAGCGAGATATTGTTAAAGAAATACGAAATAGAATTACTTGCGTTCATGTTTACTTATATAATTTGGCTAATTTAAATAAAGTTTAAATTTAGTATTTTTGTCGATGCAATATAATGAACAGTCTAAATTATTCACATAGAAAAGATTTTTTTGTTTTAAATTAGACAATAACAATCTTATCTACAAAATCTATCGTATTACGTAATGGAGGCACCATTGATTAATTAAATGTTTGATAATTGTTTCTAATTTAATACAGCTAAATAGTGTAAAAAGCAATCAAAAGGTTCCTAATTTAAACAGAGAAGTTTAAGAAGAAATTTGATACCAGTGGTTTTAGTGAAGAAATTGACGAAAATAATTTTAACGACACTTGATACCCAAAATAACGATAATATGACAGATGAAATGTTGTTTAGGAAATCGGATTAAATAAAGTTTTTCTAAATAATTTTTGAAAATCTACTATTCAAGGGCATGGCATGAAGTTATTATAAGGAAAGTTTACAATTACTAGATTTTTCAAATATTAAAAATATTGATGATGTCAAATCTTAACATAAGATCTTACTATCCAATTAAATAAAAAAGTAATCTGATTAAAATTTAAGTGATATAACAAATAAATCTACACAAAAATGTTTACCTTTGACATAATTAATACGTTTAAACCCACTGGGATCACTAGTGATATCCATTTGTACTGTACTACACTGCAAAATTTAATATGTAATCAGTGAATGAATGACTTAAATTTATTTAGACACGTTAGTGAATATCAGAATATACAGAAAAATATAAAGTGATGATTTCTTGGTAGCAGCATTTATTATTTAAAACAATAAAGTGATAATTTAAGTCTTTTTCTGCAAATAATGTATTTAATGAAAAGATTTTCGAACATAAGATAGCCCTTGTCAATCGAGATTGTCAAAGGAGATTTACAAGAACTATCTTAGAGTCAAAATTTTTTTCATTAAATACATTATTTGCAGCAAAAGGCTTAAATTATGACTTTATTGTTTTCCTATTATAATAGTGTTGATAAATTTTAGTATCACAGTGTAATTGTTTTGCACGTTTTTGTTTAAGCTACGCTGTTTTTTGTATATTTTATCTTAGTGTTTCAAGTGCTTTAATGACAACATACTTCGGGAGATTTTGTTAAAATTCATTTTAGTATTAATACCCTTGTCTTTATTCATTTTCTTAGGTTTGAAGGGCCATTGTCAATTAAATTTGTCAATAAAACTTCATTTACTTATAACAAATAAATAATTTTATTTGCAAAATAAATGAACGTTGAATATTGATAATACAGAATAAATCGCTTAAATCGAACAGAGCCGGATTTACTCTTGAGGTAGCCCAAGACTAAAAATCTTATTGGGCCATTTTTTTAATTGTTTATAAAAAAAAGGTTAATTTGTTTCCTGCTGTTATATATATAGTTAAAATAATAGTTTAATTTCGAAAATAATATTACATTTATTCATATAAGTTATATCACATAAATATAATAATATGCAAAAAATTAAAAGATGTAATAAGTTTATATAATAATAATACAAAAGTTGGGGCCCCGCCAGTCAGCCTAAGAGTATCAAACATTGTTATGTTCCTGACCCTAATAAAATTTATCTATTGTTTTTATTACATTTTCTCTTACTTCTAAAACCTCTTCTAGTGACTCTGCGATCTGATCTGATATCTTCATTTCATTTTAGTTATCTTCTCCCATAACTTTATATTAATATTAATTTTATATTTATATTTAATTTTGCATTATTTTATTTATTACTTTATATTTAATGTTTTATAAAAAATTTTACAATTTTTTCGGATAGTGCTTAAATCGGACAAATCTAATGCAAAATATAACTAAATGTTGATTTTGGCATCTGATTTTGTTCTGTTTAACCGAGTTTGGTTTTTATTCTAATACGTTTTTTGATGAGATTTTATAATTTGAATCTAATAATTTTCCTTATGAAATGTTAATAAATAATTTAATTAATTAAATAAAGCCTTCTTTAGATTTGGCAATCCATCGCCAATGTTTGTTTGGGAATAGACAAATTATAATGTGGAAATAGAGTTTTAGACTACCTCACAGTTTATATGACCCCTTATGTTTCTTTCATCAAAGGCAAGATATTTATAGGTACATACAAATTCTTCTGATATATAGAAGGAGTAGAACAGACAGATTCAGTTTCTCAAAATTTCATAATTTTGACATAAGGAATTCTTAGTGAAACTTATTGATGCAAAGTTTCCATATGATAAACGTCATATATATACATTAACCTAAATCGTTTGGGTTTTCACTTAATTAAATATTCAAAAAAGCGTTGACAGATGGCAAATTATAAGTTGAATACGAAAATGATGGGTGGTCTCCATGAGGGCTAGAACTAAAAATCACTTAATTTAATTAATCTCATTTATTACATTGGTCAACATAATTTTTATTCAAATTAGTTTTGAATAATTTTAGCACGCTGAATCCGACCTTGCCAGTCGCTTTTCTTAATTGGCTCAATATTTTAAGAAAAATGTGTTCTTATTCACAAAAAGTCGAAAAAAGTGGAAATTTGTGAAATCGGTTTATTTAATCCTACCCCCTAGAAAATATTACTAATTTTAATAGAATAAACCCAAACTTTTATGGAACAAAATGAATGTTTTATGAAAACTCAGGAACGAACTCAGAAAACATTCATGACATAAAGTAAGAGAATTACTTAGATTTTCATTTATGTACAGCGGTAAATGATCTGCAGAGTCCAATGGTAATCTGCTGTCATATACTTGTCACAATGACCTTGATATCTTTCTTCCATTGTCTTGATAGAATCATTTCACTTATTCTTCGCTGTAGTGCCAAGATTCACTGAAAACCACTGAAAGACTGAAAAAATGTATCCTTATGCTCATATTGCATCAAGAATATCAATGTGAAAGAGCATGCTTTCTACCATTCATCATAACTCGATAACTTCCAAAGAAATTCTTCACCACTGTTCAACTTAAGCAAATAAGTTTTAAAAATTATAAAAATGAGCACTATATTAACAGCCAAATGCAAGAAACCTCCAAAAGGGGAAAGAACATTTATTTCAAAAGTTTTGATTTCAATAATGGCCCAGGGTTAACTTCTAAAATTCCAAACATCGTCGCATGGACCTGAAATTCCTGAATGAAATAAACCAAACGACAATAAATAAAATCTTTTATTTTTTTGGTTAGATTTGATTTGTTTCTTTTTTGATATTTAATTTATTTTCATTATGACAATTAATTTTAATTAATAAATAAGATATTTTCAATTCAATTAATTTCATCGTTGAATAATTTATAATTGAAAAAAACTTCATGCACAAGGCTGTATTTTGCGTATAACATGATCTAAGGAGAATGATGGTATCAATTAAGAAGCCATATAAAGGCTCAAGAATTAAGCCAAAAATCATATATTTCTTTTAATTCGGGGTTTAGAATTAAGAGTTCGTAAGGTTTTCATAGCCAATCCACGATTGAAATGTCTGGGTGTTTTCGAATTCTGAAAAAAATAAACCAATAATAAATAGAAATTTATAAAATAATCAGGTGTCCTAAAAAATGAAAAAAATTATTAAAAACTGAGCTCCAACTAGGAGTAACCTAAAAACCTATAGATTTTGCTCTAAGATACACTCTGAAACTTACTTATTCAAGAATAAAGTCTATTTTTCAAGACTATATAATATATATATATATATTATATATAGATATATATAATATATATATGATATATAGATATATATATATATAATATTATATATATATATATAATTATATATATATATATATATATATTATGGATAATAGAAAAAATGTACCAGTAATTCATTTATCAGCTGCACGAACCATAAGAAAATGAAGCACCATGCAAGCCCACTATTTATAATTGGATAATTTTCCTCTGGTAGGAACAATGTGTTTGTTGAAGAAAGAATTGGACGACTACAGGAAGCTGGTGAGAAGAAATTCGAAAAGTTGAAAGAAAGAAGAACTGTTAACTAGACTTCATATAAGCAACAAGACTGTGCAGAACATACTGGACGGCATTGGAATCAGAAAATTATGCAGTCGATTCGTTCAACTTTTCTTTACAGCAGAAATGCGAGAAAATCGAATGCAACCATGTCAAGCAAATTTAGTCCTCTTTAATGCTCTTGGGTAGAATTTTTTGAATAATTTTATAAAGGAGAACGAGACGTTATGTTCCTAGACGTATTTATGCTTCATGAAGTTTTTCCATATGAAAAATCAACAAAAATGCTTCTTTTAGGAACATCTCACTGAAAATCTATCATGCTTATTGTGTTTTGGGATTCAAAAAGTGTAATCAAAACCAACTGTACTCCGAGAATCACCGACTCTCATTACTTCTGTGCACTGGTTAGTGATGTGAGAAAGTTGCGACGGAAGCCCAGAAATTAAAACCTCTATTTCTTTCATGACAACGCACTAGTTCACACTGGTTTAACACCAATGATATAGGCTATAATTTGCCTCCAGTGATTTTCTCTCGAAGAAACATTTGCGAGAGCAGAGAATTAAGTCCAGAGAGGATATCACGAGACTGGTGCAAATATTTCCTCTCTTTTTCACTGATAAATCGCTGAGTGAAATGTCTCGAAGCAGAATGTAGTTGCATAGAAAAGGAATCTTATCATTTACTTATATAGTTGATTTGTTGTAAATACAAAGTTACAATGCAGTGTTATTTACATTAATGTATGAATTGAAGGACGTTTTATCCACACCACGTATATTAGGTTGGTGCATATGAAATGTCGATTTTTTTAAACTCTATTTATGTCGATACTACTGAGTTAATTTACTAACCTAAATTATTAGAAGTGTGAAGTAGATAAATATTTCTATGTTTGTTTTACTTATTGATTTTATTGATTTTAAACGTTTTATTCAAAAATGTCAACTAATGAGATACACATCATAATGCGTTTTGAGTTCAAACCTAAGACAATGCAGCTGAAACAACTCGTATTATCAAAAGTGTAACGAATATATTTCTATGGATGAACGAACAGTACAGTATTGTTGATGGAGGTGAATGGAAAGCCTCAAACTAAAATTTATAACAAAGTTTTGAAAGAGGTTTTTTGAAAAGTAGAAGAAGATCCACGTCAAACATCTCGAGAATTCGCATACAGAATACAAGTTGATCATAAAACAGTATTAATACAATTTACAAGCCATATATAAAGTCAAAACGATGTATACATGGGTGTCCTCTAAAGTCTGCGATAAAAACAAATGAAGTCTTACCAGAAACTGTGAACCATTTCTGGATATAATAGTGATGTGCCACGAAAATGGATATTGTAAGACAATCGTAGGAAATCAGCTCAGTGACTAGATAAAAATGAACCTCCCACAAAAATGTTTCCAAAAAGTTATCTACATCCAAAGGTAATGTTTACAGTTTGGTGAAGTATACATACTGTAATTGATTATTTGTTCCTACCTCATGGTGAAAGCATACTATCGAAAAAGTATTGCAAATATATTGAAAAAATGCATGAATATATATTACCCGGATAAAAACGACAAATTTAAAGTAAATCGAAAATTATTTTTATTTCCGAATAAAGTATATTAGGATTCGCCTCATGGCAAGGATTTCAATAATAAGCTTGTTCTTAAATATAATTTAAATATAAATATAATTATTTTTTGGTTTCAAATCTTAAATATGAAATAAAATCCTTTTTATCTGAAGCCGCAAAAATTATCGAAAAGAGTCATGACGTCATGAAATCTGCACAGCTTTTCCATCTGAAATTCCTATGTCATTTCCATTAATTGAAAAAGAGCTTTGAAATATTGTTTTATTAATGCATGTGTCATTAAGTCACTGGTAGTCAATGAAATAGGCATTATCAGTTATATGTAATTTGATGGAATAGTGTCATCTATGATACAAGTTGGTGTGCAAATCAATAAATGACTAATAATTACTGGAAAATATTATTTTTCATAATATGAATTTATAAAATTATGGATATTTTTGAATTATTTACAATTTAAATTTTTGATACTCACGAATTTTCGGTACTGTCTTTTCAAGTGAATTTAAAGTATGTTTAAATAATTTTTATCTTAAATTTACTTTAATTTATTTCCACCCATATTTTCATTTTTTACAATATTTTGGGGTAAATGTTTAATATTCATAAAATAATGATTAGTTTTATTACTTTTTTTCTGTTTACCTCCAAAAATTTGAAAACTATAGTGAAATTAATTATTAGGTACTCCTAAGGATCTTCACAAATGAAATTAAGTATCATCATTTACTTTACTATTTTATTTTATTAGTTTTTCGAAAACTCATAAAATCATAAAATTGAATTAAGTAAAGATTGGGCATTAAATTCTTAATTTTCATCTGCATTTATTTAAATAATAAATTTTCCATTTAATAATTACACATTGAAAGTTTGCATGCATTTTTTGCTACATGTTGTTTGAGTGTTTAATTTATTTTTCCACTTTCTCCCATCCTATACTAAATTATATTATTCCACGAAACAAAAGTAATCAACATACACAAGCATGTTTGTGTTTCTATATTATAAATTTATAGATTTTTTTTACATTTCAAGACTTTATACCGTCAAACTAAATGCAAGAAAACTTAAGTGTTTTAATTTTGCAATACTGTAACGCATTCGTTTATATATTTTGCGTTTTGGTGGTAATTACACCCTTTTAATTGGATTAAAAACTTATATAATATAAAAAAATAAATAAAGTTAAAAACACAAAAACTTAAAAAGTTAATGTTTCATGGAATAAAAACTTTTATGTTGTAGTGGTAGATAACATAAATTTAACACATAAACTCAACACATGTGGTTACTAATATAAAACTTAAAATTAAATTTAAAATATTAATAAATCTCACTTTAAATTGCAAAAAATGCAAGAAAAACAAATTTATAAATTTAATGGAAATAATTTATGGCAAATTCACTAACCTGTTTTTATTCCCTGCCAACTCACAAAGAAAAATTATCAAATCCTTCAAATTTCACATTATAAATTATTCTCTAATTATCCAAATGGATTTTAATGACAAAATTATTTCAAAAATGTAACTTATTTATAATTGTAAAATTTATTAAATAAATAGTATCGAGATTTAAAATTTAATAATCAATTGCCTGTAATGTCTGTTTTTAAAGTTTTAGGAAAGTTTATTAATAAGTCTATAACTATGGTTGAATTGTATTAGAATGTTGAATATCGTTTTACTTGTAATGGGAGCAATGCCACATACATTGGAAAGACTTGTCATTTCTTCAAACTAGTTCTTTAAAATTTTTAACTGAAAGGATTGACCAATATTACTAGCACATTAATGGTTGTCTGGTTGTAAAATTTTATAAAAAACTTTAAAAATTGTTGGAAACGTATTATAAATGAAACTTTGTTAATAAGACCATTGGATCCGAAGAAGCTATTAAGCATGTTTGCTTTGAAAATTCATAAAAAGTTTTGGTGTTAAATTGATTGCATATGAATTATTATTGTTGTTTTCAAATCTATAAATTAATTAAATTAGATTGTTCAAATTAAAATTATTTTGTGTAAATTGAATATTAAATTGCACATAATGTTTGATTTAAAAAGAAAATAACTATTTATAAATTGATTTTTGAAATTAAAATTAATTTAATTGTGAATTAAATATAATTTAAAAGTTTTTTAAATATTCTTTTGAAAATAATGTTTAATTTGAAAATTAATTGATTATTTAAATTGAAATTATAATTATAAACATTTTAAAATAGTAATAATAGTCTAATAAATTGATAATATCTACTGTTTTTTCTAGCCTACCCGATTATGACAGAGATTATTACTAATGTTATTCTTAGCAGTCACCAAATAATTTAATTTTATTAAAAAATATTTGTAGAATTTCAAAATTATTTATAAAAAATCACATATTTATCTACCCGGTTTCATTTACAAAATCATAGCATATACCATATAGCATATATTATTTTAACTATAAATTATAAAAGAAATAACGAATTACCTCATTCTCTGAATCGTTGAACTCTACATTCGAAAAAAGAACATAGAACACGAGGGACAGCAGAAAAATTGTGATACAGAACGAATATATCGTGGTAATTGAATTTGTCTTTGATCCAAGTTCTTGCAAGTAATCCTTTGCTGGTCTAAAACCTGGATTCAGTTCTAGTACATGCATGAAATGATACTGTGCTTCCTTAAGTAACATCTCGTAACTAGGAGTTATTTGAAAAAATATAAACTTGTTTATGTCCAGTTAAGCGAAGAATTTCTCCTAATGTAAAATGCTGTAGCCAGGGATTTCGATTTCGAGGCTGAGTTTCGAGTGAATGTCTAGTGAGATAAATTGCATCCTCAAGATAATTTTGATTATATAAAACACGTGCTAAATTTAAAAGAGCATCAGGATGATGTGGAGATAATCTAAGAGCACAACGGAAACATTCCACTGCTTCTCGGGATTGACCATGAACTCTTAATAAATTACCGATATTGTTGTAGACGTTTGGAGAATTTGGTCTCTAGATTTAGGAGAAAACAATAAATTTTATTCAAACACTGATTTATAACTTGAATATAATTAGCATAATATTTTAAATTTTATATAACAAAAAAAAATTACCACATATTAATTAATATTAACAAGATATGGTACAGTGGCTACAGAAAATGTAATAATACCGCATAAAATAGATAAAAATATCTTCAGCGAAAAATTTCTCTTTCTATGATAAATATTTTGCCAAGAGGAATGTCTGAACAAATTAAAAATTCACATAAACGTGGAATATACCCTTGTAGAGAAACTGATTCATAGTGGTCAATGAATTAATTTAAAACCTGGAGAGTAGTGTTTTAATAAAAACAACAAAAAATCCAAAATGTAAATTAATACTACATTTGGCTTCATTAAAACAAAACAAATAATATACCTTAAATACTTCCTAAAAATAAAGAGGGGAATGGGCATGGATCAGTCTTTGTGTGTAAGAATAATAATTATATGGTATCTCATTATGATACTCCAGAATGTTTAATTAGAACTTAAAATTATTTATTATTATTATTATTATTATTATTATTATTATTATTATTATTATTATTATTATTATTATTATTATTATTATTATTATTATTATTATTATTATTATTATTATTATTATTATTATTATTATTATTATCAGACAACTGTAAAAATTAAAAATATTGAAAATAAAAATATTGTAAATTATAAATAAATGAAAATTGTTTCAAATATTTAATTAACCAATCAAATTAAATTTAAATCAAATAATCGAGTTGAAAATTTTAAAAGTGAGAATTATTCAAATTACAAAATGTCTTTAAACACTTATAAACTCAACAAGAAACATTTATCAGAATTAATTACATTATTTATCGAAGAAATAGATTATAGTGAACCTCCTCATGAAATGTTTTGGACAATTCAGGAAATGTATTGGCACTTTATTGATAAATATGGTCCCAGTGACAGATCCACCAAATATGGATTTGAATTGTTTTATCGAGAACTCACTAGCAAACTGCCGATTTTGTTTAGAAGAGAAATAGACATTGAAAAGGAATATATTAAATGGACATCTATTAGAAATAGCACAAAGAAATGCCTAGCAATGTTAATAGATACTAATAAAACAAAAATTGTCGTTTGTAGAGGCAGATTTACTCCTATCTGGAATTTCCCGGGTGGAAAAGTCGAAAAAGATGACAAAGACGAAATGGAAACTGCTATTCGAGAAACTTATGAAGAAGTTGGTTATGATCCTAGCGACAATATATGTGAGAAGTATTCATTTGAAATTGATTATACACAATTTGTTTCACGATATTTTGTGGTATTCGACGTTGACATTGACACTCTTTTCGCTCCAATATCCATGAAAGAAATTGGTTTCATTCAATGGATTGACATTGATGAAAAGAAATTTCCAGGAGATCCGAAATTTTTAAAATTAGTCAAAGCTCCAATAGATAAAATGAAATCTATGTTTTTATGAAAAAAATAAAAATTTATATCAGAAATTTTGATTCGAATTTTTAAATTTTAATTAATTCAATCAAGAGGTTTTGTAAAATAATAAAATATTTCAAATTAAAGAATATTTATTTAAGTTACAAAATGCCTCATTACTTCAAATGTCAGTAATGGATTATAATAATTGCATGGAAAAAAGTTTTACTTCTATCGAACCATTATTTTAAAAAGTGTCAAAACCAAAGATTGAATAAAGATAGAATCATTATTAGATTATGTGTATAGATATAGGAAATCAAAGGGTTATTTCGTATTCGAAGAAAACAATCATATTCATACATGAAATAAAACTCGGACATGTAATATAATGAAACACGGACAAACACACAAATCAGGTAAATTCTATATATTAAAAATTGATTTGTAAATATGGCATTTTTCAGAAATTAGCATTCTCGCCTTCTTTTATAATCTTGTACAACATTACTGAAAAACAATCGGAAGTTTAATCTATATGTACGAAATAAATGTTTTATAATTTTACACATAGTTTTTCTTTTTCAATTGCATAAATTCGCAGACAATCAAGAACTTCCCAAATCAATTGTAATTTAGCTTAATGATTTAATATTTTTATTCTTTTGGACCACGGTTTGAGTGATTTTTGTTTAGCATCATTTATCAAAATAATTACTAATGATATTTTAACTAGAACAATTACGTTCTAGCTAAAACTTGTCGATAGCGGAATTATTTATAAAAATATAATTCATGTAATTAAATAGGCAACTAAAATCCGCAGTGTTTATTAAATTATATAAAAAGTCTTGTTCTCCAAAAATCTTCTTGATACCCATTAGGGATTGTAAATTTACCGATTTTTTCAATTACCGGTAACTCGGTAAATGAAAATAAAATTACCGGTTTACCGGGAAATTATCGGGAAATTTTTTTTTATAAAAGATAAAATAAAGTTGCCAAAAAACAAGTTTAAATTTCCATTTCATGATTTTTATTTCAAAAATATAAAATATGAAAAATATGAAGATTAATATATTATTATAAATCTAAACAAACTATAATAATATTTTAGAAACAAATAAAAATAAAGTAAAAAAATAATGACACAGAAATAGCTTTATTAACTAAAAGTTTTCTATTTATTAACATATTTTAAAAAACAGCTCCTCAAAAAACTTAAATTATTTAAAGTCCTATCCCCTAATTTTGTTTATTTTTGTACAAAATAACCCAGAGCCCGAGAATACCTTTTCTGAATCAACACTTGCTGGACGAATTGTCATCAAGTAATCATATACCATTTGAATATACTTTCCTCGTATTTTCTCTTGGCGGAAGTACTCTAATTCTTTTTTTACAATATATTGCCATTTTTTTTTGTTTTTTTGTTGTGGAACTGATTTTTCCTGGCATCCTGTTTCTTTGTTTTATCAGATCGTATAATTTCTGCTTTATAGGCATTACTACATTAACTGTTGAAGTGTCAATATTTTTATTATCTGACTCTAAACTGGTATCCAAATCAGTATGATTTAACTGAATCTGACTATCAACAATAATAATCGAAAGTATATCCACAATAGTTTTGATTATTGTTGCTTTATTGGTGATATGAAAAATATCGTAGTTTTTCCTGATTCGAAAAAACCAAATTAGGGTCTGTCAAATATTGCAGAAAATGGAGTACTCGATTTGGTAAGTGGCACGTTAATATCAAATGTCATAACATAATAGTAAAATAAAAACTTACCTTAGCTTTCGAAACTCGCACAAAATTCAAACAAATTAACTTAGAAAATATGTAATATAAAGTAATTTATTTATAAAAATTATAACTTTTTGTAAATCGTGTAAAGGACTCGTAACTCTTACTTTTAGGTATTTATAAATACGATATTTTACACATAAAAATTTCTAGCAAGGATTTTTAATTTACCGAATTTACCGGTAAATTTGAAAAAATTACCGGTAATTTTACCGAGTGTTTTTTGCTAATTTACCGGTAAACCGGTATACAATCCCTATTACCCATTGTTTCTTCGATTTCCGTATTTCTTTGATACTCTGCATTACCTTGGTATTGCCTTTTGGTTGTCTCTCATCGAATCTCATTGGGCGCTCCTTGTTTAACTTTGTTTACTACTCATTCTCCTGAGTGCAAGTACAAAATTTCGTTGAAACAAGTACACAAATGATTATACGGTTACCTTGAGACCTGGAACAATTATAATAATAAAAATTGAACCCAAGTACCCAGATGATAATAATTATTGGTATTTTAAAATTGTTACCATTACCATGACCATTAGGTAAAAATCAAATAATTAAATTTATAAAAAATGTTTATATTTAATAGAATGTTACTGTTAATAGAAATACTTTATAAAATTGGAAAAAGTATGAATTATTTGATAAAGAAAAATCGGTTTTTAGATGACATTGAAATAAATATGTTATATTGTCGATTAAAATTAATTTATTGCAAAATTTAAATGAATAACGGAAAAAAAACAGAAATAAATATTTTTATTGGCTAACAATACTTTAAAAGCAAAAATTTACTAATTATAGTAAAACATAATTAATTAAAATTTTGAGAAAATACAAATAAATCATATTAGGAAGTTTTAATTTAATAAATATTATAAAATAACTATTGATCTCTTGTAAGAAATGCTTATAAAGATCTAGATACATATTGACTATTAGATACTGATTTCAAATACTGATTTCAAGTAGATTCAAAAAGTGTTTCAAAATGAAATATTTAACAATAAATAAAATTAACCTTTGCTTTTGCTTCTGTAAGTTGTGCTTCAACATTTTTAAGATTAATTTTTACATCATAATGTTTTTTGGAATTTTTGGAAAAGACTAAAGCTACTTCAGGTTCTGGATGAAACTTGTAAGTATCTCGATAGTATATTCCATTAAGATGGTCATACTGAGTTTGATTAGCGTATGGAAAGCAAGTCAGTAAGTTGTGAGTTAATTTTCTTATGTCCGGCAAAACTTTCTTTTCTTCAAAATTATTATTTGAGTCAGAATTACTGAATAAAAACCATTTTTTTATAATAAATTTAGAATTAATAAAAATAAAATCGAAAAAAAGTTTATGGTATTATTTGAAAAACTACTAATTTAAATAAGGGCATTTTCCAATTAAATTCTACCATTAATTTAAGTATAATAGAAACAAATAACGACATACTAAAACAAAAAAATAATAAAACCAATTAACAAATACTATAAATTATTTTCTGGTTTAGCTTGAAATTTTTTTATTCGGAATTTTTTATAAGCATATTACTTATGTTTCTAAAAGTTACATGAAAAAATGTAAGAATTTAAAACATTAATATTAATCCATAAAAACAACTGGTTTAAGCAAAATAGTTGTATTCACAAAATAATATAGTAAAACTTTATGTTAAAATTTATAAAAATATATTAAAAATAAATAAACAGTTCAAATAAATACAGTTTTCTCAAAAATTTTTTTTTTGAAAATAGAAACATTCAAGTCTGCAAAATCAGAATCCACAATACCAAAATAATTTTTTGCTGAAGTAAGACATTTTGCAAGACAAGAATTTACTGAAATTACAAATATTTAAGAAACTAAAATTAGAGGAAAATATGTCGAAAAGCATTCAAATTTTAATAAAAAATTACATTGTGTTTAACAGAAAAATTAATATTTTTTATTAAAAATTATAAATTGAGAATGAAACAATTAGAAATTTTTTTCATTTTTTTAATATTAAAATATATGAGAATACATGAATGCACTTAGACATTTTATTATAATTTTCTACGTCATATTTATTATTTTGTTAATATGAAAAAATAATAAGCAAAAAGATGTCAGTTGAAAATTACTAGGGGTACGTCCATCAAATATTCTACATAAGGATATTGAAATATGGGGAACAAATTAAGCAGTTATTTCATTAATAGTAATTGATATTTAATTGGTTATCTTTCAAATTTTGTTTAAATTTTTATTTAAAAACAATATAACCAGCTTGCTTTCCTAAGACTATCTAAATAACCCAAAATTAAATGACGTCCTATTCCTGTCGCCAGTGTTACAGCCCAGATTTTATCATTGTTAAAACAGTAAATAAAGTATAATATTTAAATTTAACTTTAAAAAAAGAATTAAAAGAAATGCCAAAAGATCCAATAGAGATGAGTCAAAAAATTCTTTAAAAATAAAAAGATTTTAAAAATATAACAATAAATAACTTTATTTAGCTTGATGTGATTATAAATGTTGTATATAAGAAATTTTTTAAAATAAAACTTTTGGAATTGTTCATTGTTGTTTAAAAATATTTCAAAAAATAACACGTTCAACTGAAATGGAGTTTGATGATGGTTTGGAAACCTTTGCTTTATTTGATATTAAAGATGATAGTAAAAATTTTTCAATTTTCACCACTGATTTCTTTTCAATTGACATTGTATTTATTAAAAAGCTTGACTATGAATCAGTAAATATATCGATGTGTTTTTGATATTCACGAATTTTCGGCATTTGTTTTTTCAAGTGATTTTGATCTACGGCTTATTTTGATGACCGCATCAGAGTCACTAAGCAAAGAAATACGTCCAATTTGCAAGATGTATTCCATGAAATCATGATCAAATGGCCCGATGGAGAGTTTACTACATTTTGAGAAAATTATGATAGATTATAGACAAGATCCAGAAGAGTGAGAAACCCTTTGTATTTTGTAAATTAAATATAATAGGGTTGGGTGGGTCCTCTTTATCCTTTAATTAATATGTATTTACAAGCTGATCGTCGTGGTGGACGGTTGTAATCCAACTAGTGGGAGGCCTCTGTAAATATATATTGTTGTTAGTGAAAACATTAATTAATTTGGTTATAGTGCCAATGACGTATGTATTTTGTAATGTATTTTTATAGGTTTAGAATGTTATGGTAGTTGACTACCCAGACATGCTAGGCATAATGTTCCGTATGGAAAACTATAATGCCCAGGTTCTTTTGACCCCACTTGGGGAGGCACAGACGACTTTTGTGGACGCGAAATATCCACCGTGTCTTTTAGGCACAGATATTTGGTCACTACTCATTAGGCCTAACAATACTAAATGCATAAACTTTGCCTTGTCCTCTCTTGTCATGATTTTTATCGTTTAAATATTATTAAAAATAGTATGTGTGATAAGTTTTATTTACTAACCTTAATTAAGCTCGAAAACCCTTGCGACATGTTGAATGTGAGTAGTACCCTGGTGACCAATACCCATAGCGGGACAGAATATCTTGTCGGATAAACTCTGACTATATAATAATAATCACATATTAAGAATATATACCCATGTTAAACAAGGTATGTACATATAGAATGTGTGTAAAATTGAAAATTATCGCTCCTTAATAACAATTTCCTGTAAAGGTAAACACGGAATATTGCAAACATATAATAATTCTCTACCCCATAACTTATGTGTCTAAAAATATTATAGGTTTTTGACTAATATTTGCAATAATAATAATAATAATAATAATAATAATAATAATAATAATAATAATAATAATAATAATAATAATAATAATAATAATAATAATAATAATAATAATAATAATAATAATAATAATAATAATAATAATAATAATAATAATAATAATAATAATAATAATAATAATAATAATAATAATAATAATAATAATAATAATAATAATAATAATAATAAATAATAAATAATAATAAATAATAATAAATAATAATAATAATACTTTTAAAATGTATTTGAAAATAATTTACGACGTGTGAAATGTGGGTACTACCTTTGTGACCATTACCCTTGCTAGCAGTACCCATAGGGGGACAGAATATCTTGTCGGATAAACTCTGACTATATAATAATAATAATCATCATATTCCCCGCTCGCGTAATAATAATAATAATAATTGGTAGAGGATAGACCTTTCGAATGATACCCTTGCTTGAAACTCTGACCTTATTTGACCTTTGGAAATTAAAAATATAATGACTCATACGTCTTTGTTTAAAAAGATGAGTCATATGTCTTTGTTCGGTAAAATGTCTTTGTTATGTAATATGTCCTTTTTACGTAATAGTTCTTTTTTAAAATTGATGAGTCATATGTCTTTGTTACGTAATAGTTATTTGTTTAAATTGTGAGTCATATGTCTTTGTTCGGTAAAATGCATTTGTTGCGTAATAGCTATTTGTTACGTGATATGTATTTGTTTAAATATTTTACCTTAAACTGGCCTAAAATCGCATTTGACCTTAAATTTTGACCTTAAACTGACCTAAAATCGACTTTGACCTCAGGATATGACGTTAAACTGGCCTTAAATCGACTTTGACCTTAAAATTTGACCTTATTTTGACCTTAAAAATTTGACCCGGGGTGTAATTACTAATTTCCTTTGTTCCCGGGTCCATATGTTACCCTACTCATATACTAATTAAACTGCAGTAAAATTTAACAGAACGTTATTCATATATGAAATATTTCATAGCGATTAATGAAAACGATATTAAATTTAATAGAAAAATAAACAATAAAATAGTGATGTTTTTTCAGGAAAAAATCAGTTAGATGTAATTAGGTACTTATGAAAAAATAGCTAAAAAACTTTTAGAGTTTACGATTAAGAATCGAAAGTGGTAAATCAACCTTTCAAACCCTTATTTAACTGATTTGTCTCTGTTGAAAATATTCATATCATATTCATTTTCTGCCTAAAAATTTTTAATACATGTTTATGTGTGTGGAAACATTTTTAAAAATCCAGTTGATAATTTAAAAAAAAACTTCATTATGGTAGGGCTAGCCGATTTTTTGCCCGACAACATTTTTAAGAGACAAGTGTCGCTAAAGATAATTACTTGAATATTTAAGAAATTTCCCGAGGATTTGTTTTTCTAAAAAATATTTACCTACTGGCACACCGCCATTAAACAAAAATTTGAAAAATATTGTTAGTAAAATAAACACTAATTAAATTCACTAAGACCTACCCATTATTTCTCGGCTTATTCACAGAAGAAGGATAAGCAGTTATTTTATATGAATTTGGTTTAACTATCTCTACAGTATTAGATAAATGTTCAAATGATCCGATATCAGATGAATTATTATTATTTTGATCCCATATTAACAATATATCAATGTTTGATATTTCATCAGCATTTTCACGTAGTTCTTCGGCGGGATATTTTAATTCCCATGTACCATTTTCGTAAAAGATTTTAGGATTATCTAAAATCCAATAAATAAGATTATATATGGAATAATTTTAATAATACAACTGAATATATTTACCACGCAATTAATTTGATATGATTATAACAGAAATAATTAAAATTATAAACTGACGACTTCATTCAAACAATCGTATCAATCTTTCAACTATTTCAAACAAAAATATGTCGAAATTATTTAGCCACGTTACTAAAATATTCGAGCATTAAAATAAAAATTGCCCACGACACTTTCAAATTGATTAAAATGTAATGAATTTTTAAAACCTAATTTTCCCTATAAAATTTTCTTAAAATCAGAACAAGAGAGAAACTGTAGTTTTTTGGAATTTATCTCAAAATAGTAATTAGATTAGAAAATAACTATTAAAAGTTTGATTACAAAGAATATTCTTTAACGTCATTTTAACCCATTTTAACGTCATCATTATTGCAACTCACAAGAGTTTAGAATAAAGAATAAAATTGAAATTATAAGGAGAACTAATAATATTAACGAATATAATAATGAAATCTATGTATGATGAATGATGCGGGAATGTTTGTATGAGTTGAGTGTGTGTGCGTGTGTGTGCGCGTGCATAATGTTACACTCTTTCCAAATTGAATCTGCTATAAGAAGACAATTTCTATGATATATTCACGTGACATTTTTTGCCGTTGCAAAGAACATTGATCAATGTAACTCAAAATTGTGTAGTCATTATTCATTTCTATGGACGTGGATAAAACCGGATGTATTTCGCATTTTCCCGTGATTATAGCAGATTGAATTCGGAAATAATGTATGAAGTATGTATCCGTGTGTAAGACTAAGCCGCATCAATGATGCTTAAACTAATACATTCGAGTATGGATTTTAATAAATAAATGTTTGGATTAAAGGTCGTATGAGTTTTCAATTTCCAAATCACTTGGTACACTTCATTTCTCTAAAGTTTGCCTTATTAACATATTATGTTCTATTAATTTAATTGAAACAATTTATTGCAAAAAATAATTGATGGAAAACAATAGAAGAAACACATTTAAAGCTATTTTATAATTATCAGAGTCATTTGCTGGAATGAATAAACAATTTTAAAATGATAATGAAAATATTTATTTCTTCGTGTAAATAAATAAAAATCATTTTAGAATTGCAACTCTACTTAACCGTCAAACAACATAATAGTATACAACATGCATATACATATACTCTGAATCATTTTCTAATAAGAATGCTTTGAATTGACGATGGTCAAACGATGGTCGGATGTAATTAAAATCTGTTACGTCTTTCACTGTTGACAAAACTTTACAACAAAGTGCTTCCTGATGTATGAATCAATGAAACACCATTGGATTACCATAACCTACATTTTGCAATTCTGAATAAATTCTACATACTACATATGCTTTCTTGTTGGAATTTCTCATCCAATTTACTAATCAGAATTTTGCTGGGTTGTTTTATGGGGCTATTATGTCGGTTCTCAACTCATTGTGCTGTTTTGTTTGAGTGCCGGTTGTCACGTTTTAATTTATTTCACTGCAATTATAAAGAACCAATAGTTTCTTTAACTTTTATACACAAATCATTGCCTTTAAAAGTATCTTTTAAACTACATAGACTGGCAATTTTTCGTGAACATTATTAGTGATGTCACGAATAAGCAACACAATGTCTGTCACATCGCACTTTCATTCATTGACAAAGTAAAACAATCATATAATTTTGCTTAATCTTAAGCTGATCCAATAAATTGTTACCGATTTCTTCTATTCGTCTTGTACATGTTAGGGCAGATAAATTGATATCTTGAAACAGCGACTTCTTTTCTCGATAAATTTGTTCAATATTTACCTAGTTCTGAATCTGTATATGGTCTTCTTTCCTTTACAATTAATGCAAAATGATTCTTTGTTTTCAAAAAAAAACTTTGAACTGTTAAAGATGCCTGCAATTTATCTAACTTGTTCTAAGTTCAGAGGTCAAATCTTGTATTGATTTTCATATTACTTCTCATAATGACATCGGATATTATATTCTTTCAATATAGCAACACTTATGACAAATAAGACGAAGCCGACTACTGATTGGAATCATAAGAAAATAATTACAAATAGTAAAGTTTTTATAAAATTAGAAAAACAATATGATTAATGACAACCAATTTTGAATGATATTAATATAGAATAATCAAAATTAGTATAAAATACTAGGTATTTGTAATTCCGAAAACGCAATTGAGTCAAATAACAAATAAATTGGTTATTGTGGAAGTATAAGTGATATTATTAGCACCTTTTCATTATATTATTTGAACTGTGATCTTATTAGGTTAAATATGTGTTCAATAAAATTTACATTAATTTTGGACTCCGTTGATTGAGTATCAAATCAAATTTCGAAATTTTCATTACGACTATAGATCAAATTATTTGTACCTATCTAACCTAAATTTAATATATATTAATGAAAATAAAAGATATGTTTATAGAAAAAAAAACAAATCAAAGGTGAAAAAAATAAAGGGTTTTACTCAAGTTTCGAAAGTTTAATATTATTTTAAAATGTACTAACAGAAGAATATAATAGCCATTCTCGCTTCATTTAACACCACGTTGGGTTATACGATTGTAAAATTTACTATTGAATTAACAACCTTCATCACTTTTCAAAAAATCCTTCTGACTGAAATTATCCAAGTGATATAAGTTTATCTTATTTATATATTAAAAGACAAATTTTCTTAAATAAGTCCATTAGAATGTCAATCGTTTTTCCAATGTTCTTGTTCATCAACTTCTTTATTTTTCCAAAATATCTTAAACTAGCGATTTATTATATTAATTTCTTTGTTTTGTCGCTTTGGTATCGTCATATAAATGCTCCTGTCTTCCTAGTGTTGTTGTTTGGAGATTTGATTTCTTATCTCAATAATCTCTATTTTATTGTCATTTACTTTTTTGAGCATTGTTGATCATTAATGATCATTTTAGAAAATCCCAAATAAATTAATCATTTGTTTAACCCTTTCCAGCCCAAATTTTTTCAAAACAAAAAAAAAATATATGCAGTAAGTAGATACCAAAACTACTTAATTTATCATAAAAATATTTTACTTCATTTTTTTTGTTGCCCCCTTGTGCCAACTGTTAAAAACATATCTTACTATAGTTCTCACTAGTTACTGCCAACCGTTTTGGTAGTAGAGAGAAAAAAACTGAGTTTTTAACTAATGATTCCATTTGGAATCACTGGGCTGGAAAGGGTTAAATATTATTGTGTTTTCAAAGAAAATGTAATTGGAAATAAACGATTTATTGTTATCATAAATTATGTCATGTTTCTGGGGTGGAGGGGTCAGTATAATACTTTGTTACGAATGTTATAAGGATGGAAAGGAAGTACAAATTTGGTTACGCAACGCAGAAAAAAATGATTTTCAAAATATGAATGACGTGACATGAAAACTTTTTAAGTATTAACAATTATGATAAATAAAAAAAGCAAGGCATTTAAAGTTTAAAAACTGAAAAAATTTATTTTAACTTTTTTTAAATGTCAAATTTTTATTTGGATTGAGTGTATAATGTTAAGTTGTTGAGTAGAAAGAAAACAAAATTCAGTATTTGGTGACGACAAAAATGGATTCGAAATCTTAAATTTAAGGTTAATTTTCACCCTATACACCTAACAAAAGATTTTATTTACACTACAATATTATTTTATGAGACATTTACAATTACAACATTTCTTGAATATTAAATGTTTATTTTTTAATATTATTTAGCGAGATATAAGAATCGCATCTAAAAAAACCTTAGGAAACGATAGGATCAATACATGATGAGTTAAGTCCCTGGACTAGGCAAGAATAAAGTCAAATCAAGTTCAAATTTTTATTACAGTTAGATACTCTAACAATAGGTTATTTTACAGTATATAAGCCATTGTTCTCCACACATCTTTTCCAGTGACGAAGAAGTTCCACAAATACATTTTCGAAGAAAGTTGGAGCAAGATAGGTCAAGATATTCTACACTTTATCCTTTAGTTCTTCCGCGGATTGACAAAGGTGAGACTACGGAAAAGCACAAAATCACTAGGAGTAAAATCCGACCTGTATGGATGGTGCGCCACAAGGTAGAAGCCACTCTCTTCGGTTATGGTCTTGGAAAGGTTGAAGTGTGAATTGAAGCGTTGTCATGCAACAACCAGAGAGACAAGCCTGGAGACTTTCACTGACGCTTCCGCACATCACACATGAGTTAACTGTCATATTGGAAGTTCAACGTGTCTTTACAATCCAGAAATTCAATTTTAATGATGCCACAAATGTCCCAGAACACAGTCAGCATGACAGCCCATCCATGAAATGTTGCAATTCATTTGGTATTCTCTCGTGCTCTCATGGACATAGGGGCCAATCTATTTTGAAGAAAAGCATCGCCATATTAGTCGTATAGTTTCAGATTGGATTTGCAACAAGCCAGGAGATGAGCACCAATTTCACCACTAATGGATCTGGGAACAAAGTGCGAGCAGCGTTTTGTGATGCCGAAATCCTATAATATGGCATGAGTAGAGAAAGTATTAATGTAGAGACGTTTCGCCCGTTCACTGATGGTGATTCTGCGATCAGAGAACAATTTTCTGACACAATTGTCATTTCTCATCTGAAATTTCGGTCAGTCTTCCTTCTCGTCGAAAACTGGCTGCCGGCCTCGTCTAATTTCTCTAATTCAGGTGTAAGTTGTTTAACTGGATGGTCAAAGGTCCTGGTAGATCAACTGCACTTGTGGAATGATATCTTTATTCTCAGTGCCTTTCAGCACAAGGAATTTGATGATACTACAATATTCTAAGCTTGATGACATAATCTGCATGAAAATGACAAAACATCATAAATATGGAAATGGTGAATATGTAGCAATTTAGGTGACCGCTACTTTTAGTAACAACGCCACTATTGCCATCATAATAATGCCCTAGTCCAGGGGCTTATCTAACACACCACATACATGGTAATCACTGAATAATTTGCAGGATTAGTGAATTGTAAATGAATTGATGGAAATTATTTGATGTTAAGTAATACATAGTCCTTTATTTTTATTTAACATGTTCCCATAGAAAATACAATTGATATAATATTATTCAATTTTAACTTTATAAGACAGAATTGAGTAAAACAGCAATTAATTTTCCTAGGGACTATAATATATAGGATGAGGGAAGGCAAAATTTATATTTTTGTAACAAGATTGGGAAACACTAATGTAAATATATTTCTAGTTCAATAGAATTCATCATCCAATAAACTTAGACCAGTGGATTCACAATTTTATTGCCTTACGACGTTAAAAATAAAAATCCAAGGCTCCCGGAAATTTCTGATAGCGAATCACATCTCCTTTAGTAAAGTCTTTATTTTTGATTTTGTCATGTTAGTATTAGGTTGCTGCATAATAATTGCAGCTTATTTTCAACAAATAACATCTTTCAATAATAGCATTTAACAAAAATATCTTTAAATGATTATTCTGGAGCATATTCACCGCATACTTTAATTACTCCTTCCCATTTGCTTGAAACCCGGTCAGTTTCAATGGGTAATCCTAAACTTTGTTCACTATCCAAATTTTCAGCAATCAACTAACACGATAGTCCGTTGGCGCTTATGAGGGAGAATATAGCGGATGAGGAAGCAGTTCCCAACCCTTATTGGCAATAGATTAGACAACACAACGCTCAATATGTGAACGCGCCTAATCGTGCTGGAAGACGATATTGTTATTTTTCTTTGTTTTTTTTTCTAGATCGACGTCGCTTTCAATATTAAATTGCCATTTTATGTCCGGATTTCCATCACTTTGACGCTCAATAACAAATCCCATTTAAGGTAATTGCATTTTTATTAAAATCAATAAAAAAGGGCCCTTGGGAAAAATTACCCCTGTCAAAAGGACCCCACCAATAGAACCGCGTAAACACTGAGTAAACAAAAACACTATTTCCGGAAGTTCCACACCCCATCAACAACTATACACTTATCCCCACTAAATTCTATTTTACACCGAACCGCCACATATTCTCTTCCTGACCAGCCTGATACATCCACTCTTGCTAACGCATTCCGTGAATTCTTCACTGACAAGATTGATTGAATTCGTGCCAAAGTTACTATTCCGGCCTCTCCTGGTCCATATAAAATTCAGTCTACTTCCCCGCCAAAACTATTCCATGGTAATATATGCATGTGTAATAACAAACGTATAGAACCTATTTTAAACAGCCCAAATCGTTTGTAGCCAGAGATAGGTAGGGATTATTTTGACATTTACCAGTTGACGCTTAAAAAGTCACGGATGACGTCGTTTTGAAGTCCACACACATCGTTCTTTTCTACATACAAATATTTCTATCTACGCGATCCTATTGGCGGGGCCACACTGATATATTATGTCATTATCCAAGTAGAATATTAATAATTGATTAATTAAAATTTTCCATTCGTGTTTACTAAAAATAATAATTGCAAATAGTAGCGAGAGCATCATTAACATTTCAATAAACAACAGAAGCGTCATAAGCAAATTGACCAGGCCAGTAAATATTCAATTCAAAAAGTGCATTATTCAAATCAGTAAAAATATAAATATAATGTCAACTTCGTATATTTAATATCTAAGAATCGACAGTAAAATTGTAATTAAAATATATTCAAAATGAAAAGATATTTAAATAAAATCTTAACAAATTAAAGAATAATTAGATAAACAGTTATAAATCAGTAATAAGATTCATACACTCACCACTTAATATGCGCATAATTTTATCTCCAAAAACATCGGATTCTATTGAATTGATATCACTATTATCAACATTATCAAGCTGTTTGTTACAACAATTTGAACAACTATCAGTAGAATGAAGATTCTTTTCTGAATGCTGGTAATGCACATTATATTTATTATTACAATGATTTCCAGGAACAATTTGCTCTTTAATTTCATTAAGAAACCAATGTGTAGATGTTTTAGAATTTATATCAGTAATAGAAATAGTAATAATAGAAAACATTAGATAATAGAATCGTTGACAGTCCATATTATTTTGTACCATTTTAAAAGAAATAGTATTTTAACACGTAAATCTATTTGGATAGAATTTCAATATAAATAATTTTTTTAAATAAACTGGAAAATTAAAAAAATTTCTAATTATTAAAATTTTTGCAATTTAAATTAAATTTGTTGATATTTAAATGCATTTAAAGAAATAAAATTTTTATTATTGATATATTATTAAATGCATTTTTCAAATACATTTTAATATAAAAAATTAATATTTTGGCTAAATAAATAAATTTATATATATATTTATAACGAAATAAAATATTTTATAAGATAAATAATTCGGAATTTACAATATCTATCCAAATTAGATTTAAATATCTCAATGTGAAATTGTATTGAAATTATCCCGATTTTCACAAGAAATGTTTTGTTTAAATAACTTTTATTTAAAATACAAATAGTAACCAATACCCGCTATATTTAGATTTAATTAATTTTAACTTTAGAAATAGTTTTATTTAATATATATTCATAAATAAAAGTTATTATTTAATACATTTATTTAAATTAATTTAGTTTTTAAAGTAAATCAGTTTATTTTTAAATGAATGCTTCTGGCGATTTCATTGATTTATCCGATTTTACAATATCATCTGCAGTTGATGAAGATATCAGTGAAACAGGATCTGGTGATAATATATTAACACCGAAACAGTTTACCATTAAAAATGATAAAACACAAGATTTACAACTCTTAAAGTTAGAATTATCTAAAAAATCTTTGGAGTTAGATAAATTTAAAAAAGACTTTTTTCGTCGCGAAGAAGAACTCCAAGATAGAATTGACGCATTACTTCACCAGCGAGATACGATCCAATATCAATTAGAAAATGAAATTAGATTACACAAAGAAGAAACTTCAAAACGTCAAGAACAAATCAAACATCAATTAGAGCAAGCTAAAAAACATCAGAACTATCTTGAAAATACTAATGAAAAAATGATACAAAGTACACTGGAATTAAAAAACATTTTATCGGAAAATTTGCGAATCGACGAATATAAATATGAAGATCTTAAATTGAAATCTGAATATGAACTGAGTATTCGGGAATTATTACAAGTGAAAATTTTTGAAATTATTCAACCTTTATTGAAGGTAAAATTTATTAAATTATCATAAATAAGTATTTTTTAATATTAAATTAAATAATATTAATAATTTATTATTTAATATAATATTATTTTTGTTAATAATAAAAAATAATAATAATTGATTATATTTATTATTATTATTATTATTATTATTATTATTATTATTATTATTATTATTATTATTATTATTATTATTATTATTATTATTATTATTATTATTAAGTAATGATTTCTTGGTAGCAGTATTTTATTATTTAAAACAATAAATAATAATAATAAAACAATAAAATGATAATTTAAGCCTTTTACTACAAAAAATGTATTTTCCTTGTCAATCTTATAGTCGAAAATTTTTTCATTAAATACATTATTTGCAGCAAAAGGCTTAAATTATCATTTTATTGTTTTATTATTATTATTATTATTATTATTATTATTATTATTATTATTATTATTATTATTATTATTGTTATTATTATTATTATTATTATTATTATTATTATCATTATTATTATTTTTATTTATTATTATTATTATTATTATTATTTTTATTTATTATTATTATTATTATTATTATTATTATTATTATTATTATTATTATTATTATTATTATTAGTAGTAGTATTATTATTTTAACACAATAAATTACGGAACTAGTAAACTAAAGCTTTCAAAGCGTAAACTGCAGCCGACGACTATTACGAATAACACGTTCCATTCTTCCTGCATAAAAATGAATTATTAGTGCGAATTGTAAATTTGAATATACTTTTATGTCAATTTTAAAATATAAAATATAGCCCCTTTCTGTATTTTTTGATAATTGAAATTTATTTTTAACTATTCAATCTTTATAACCTATTTTCACTGAAAGTATCTCCTGCTCCTGTAAAACAACAACAGCAACAACGCGTATTTCAAGATTTACAAGCGAATTAAAAGTAATAAAATTAATTCTAAAGCTTTTTATTTTCTTAATTATTTTTTTTTATTGTGAAGTGCTTGGATTAACACGTTGATAAAGCTCTGGGATATTTGTCTGATCTCGTAATCAGATCTTTTTATCATCCCATTAATCATTTAATTTCGAACATTTTTTTCATGAGATTGCAGGGATTCCAGACAAGGATTTTGTTGCGGCATTTATTATGCGCTTCATAGAGATAATTTTCAATTTTGTGCAAGTTTCATCAGGAGGAATTATAATCAAATATATCCGTTTTTTTCTGTTAGCCGGTTTTTTGATTAAGTTGTTGAATGATGGAGATTATGTTTTGAAGATTTTGAATTTTTTATTTTCTAGTGATAAATGTTCAGTGGCAATGAATATTGTCAAAGAGAAGAGCAGCTCTTGGTAATAAGTTTTGTCTACAAAAATATTCAATAACCTACGATTCTTTCATTAAGGTTCTTGTCCGTTATGAGTTTCCATCTATATCTAGAATATTGACATTTTTGAAACAATGGATTTGCTATTTTTATCTACTATTTAGTCACTAAATTTTAGTGTAATTGAAACGAAATTTTCAGATTTTATTCCCACGATTTGTCGTAGATTCTTTAAATCGTTTGTTAAAATTTTTGCAATTTCAATAATTTGGTGTTGATATAAATAGAAACATATACGTTAACTTTTACACTTATGTTTACATACAACCATATGAAACTGCGATCCTAAATGTACCTTTCAAATTCTCGAGATGTTGGTAAACTCTTTCCTATTCAAAGACAAAATAATAAGTAAACGGTTATCCAAAGAAAAACATTAGTATAAATATTTTTGTCACATCCATTAAGAAGAATAAAATAAAAAATTGAGTAGAATGTTATACTAAAAGGAAGCTAAAACATTAAATTTGCAAAAATTATTTGTGAAATATTGTGAATTATTGTGAAATACATAATATTTGTTTTAACTGCTACTGAAATATTATGAACTTTATACCTGAAATTAATATAAATTACTCTTGGCATTGTTTTTATATTCTTTCATTAAAATCTTTATTTTACCCATAAATCTTTCATCATTATCATCTTTTATTAATTAGGAAATTGGAAATTTTAAATATCAGAATTCTCAGCTTAAAATTGAAAGTAACGAACTACAAGACGAGGTGAATTTTGCCAAATCATCTCTGAAAGAAGAACAAGAAGCTCATTTAGAATTACGAAAAGAATTCAACAAAAATCTAATTGAATTATCTGACGTGAAAGACAGAGTGAAAATTGGAGATTACAAGGTTTGTATTTTTGTAATAATAATTTAATGATAATAATAAAATATTAATAATAATAGTAATATTAATAATAATAATAATAATAATAATAATAATAATAATAATAATAATAATAATAATAATAATAATAATACTAATAATAATAATAATAATAATAATAATAATAATAATAATAATAATAATAATAATAATAATAATAATAATAATATTAATAATAATAATAATAATAATAATAATAATAATAATAATAATAATAATAATAATAATAATAATAATAATAATAATAATAATAATAATAATAATAATAATAAATTAATTAATTATAATAAATATATAACGGTTTTTGTAATATGTTAAACGATAATTTTAGAGACTTTGATTTCAATCATTTTTTAGGTAATAATTGTGAACTCCCTAAATGATTTGGAAGAGCAACCAATCTAATTTTTTTACATTCAGATGTTTTTCTTTTATTTAAGGCTTAAAATTAAATTTTTTAATAATTTTTCTTTCAATACTTTACGAATGAAATTCCTATTTTTTGACGTCATAATTATTATTAAATCTGTTTGTTGCCATTTAACTTTCTCATAATAACTGCTTGGAAAATCTGGGCAAGTTTTTCTAAAGTTATCTCACTTTTACATTCACAGCATAATTTGTAAAATTGCATCAAATCCAGCATAGTTGGCTAATGACTTTGGCCATTTTGTCCAATTCATTCATAAATTAGCGTTGGGATTGGAATTCCTTGGAATTTTATTGCACCATATAGTATTTTCAGGTTCGGATCCTTTGATCATATTTGATTGTCTACCTCGACGCTGAAGGTCCCATATTTCTAGTGGCAGTATCAAAACGTTTTAAAGATTGATCTGCATGATTTATCGTTGCTATATCGAAAGTTTTGACACGATTTAAAACTCGGCTCCCTTGATAACATTTTTCTTTGAACTATCAGACATGATTATAATTCGGACAGGAATAGATTAGACTGTTTTAAATTTAAAATTCAAGAAAATACAATAATTTCCTAGAATTTATTTACTTCAAAAACAGAACCTAGGCAATTTTCTAGAAAGTTCGATTCGATTCATAAAAATTTAATTCCACAACAAAATTCGTATTATATTTAAACAAAGAATTTCCTGAAAATCCCAACTAACACACCAACACAATAAAGCATATTCGGGACTCAAAATTTAAGGCAATTAAAAATTTATTTGATGCGCATTCCAACTACCATATCTCTAACTGTCAATTCGACTTATGGTAATAGATTCACCGAAACAAAATCCGTAAGGAAAATTTTTGAAAAGATCACAGTTGATATAGAAAATTCCTTGTATTCTTTCTTCTTTTGCAAAAATACTGTAAAACTTACTAATGTAAAAATTCTATAAATTGAATTTTAAATATAAGAGAAACTTGTCATTGTAAAAATCAAAATATTTTAACCTTTATCTCCTCTTTCTTATTTCATAGATGGCATGGCGCTTGAAAAAATAGATTATTGGTAAGGTGGATAGACGTACTTATTTTGGATATCGATCCCTTCTTTTTGATGGCCTGTACTGTCCAATTTTTATGTACTCCTTAGGTACTGCTTTTCTCATATTATGTACTTCTGGTTCTGTCTTGGATAATATTGTCAAAATCAAGTATTTTACCTTATAAATTATAAATTATAAATTATAAATTAGATTGGAGAGATTTTGAAGGCTGTTTATTATGTGGTCGAAAATCATGTAATTGTTATTGATAACAATGAACACTTCGATGAAGTTAGGCGAGTAAACATGTATTATTCACGGGGTAAAATTCTATGAATGGAACAAAAATCAAATAGAGGCTAATTTTCGTTGGATAGAAATAAACAAATATTTAAAGGATGGCCATGTTCCTATAAAAATATGAAATCACTTGTTGAAGTTGCAATGTGATTACTGGGTACTAACGCGACAGTTGAAGGAGTTGAGATTAAAGTGGCTTCAGTGATATACTGGTAAATACTCAGTATATATGTGAAAGCTTTTGTAATGTTTTAAAGGAAGTTAATAAATTATTAAAAAAATTCATTCAAATAAAATATATTATAAAAAATAAAATATCGAAATAGCTTTTTTCTTACTAACCAGCATTTCCATCATTTGTCTTGTTTCTGGTGTAAAAATGTGGCCACCTTATTATTTGTGAACCCAATCTGTCATCAACCACTTATATATGAATTCATTTATTCTTTTAAGAAAAAGAATATACAGGAAAGTAACACTAACACTGACCCCGCCTTTGTGTCCCAAGGTACAAATCTAAGTATATTAACTTTAATGTCAAATTACTTTTCAAAGTTCTAACAGTGTTGTGTTTATCCAGCATGTTATCTAAATAAATATTTTCAGATAGAAAACTTCGATAAAATTCAAAGAAATTCGGATTTTTTGGAAGAAAAGCATAATTCAATAACGCTTGAATTAAACAGGTTAAAAGTGAATTTTACTGCAGTGGAAAATGAAAGAGATCAACTAATAAAAAGTCAAATAGATGGTAATCAGTCTTACCGACTGTTGACTTCAGATAAAGAATATCTTACAAAACAGGTAAAAAAAATTTATTAATTTTTGTAGTAATTTAATTAAATATAATTTTCATTTTAAACAATAGTAATAATGTGTTGAAATATTATTTTATTTTTTAAATATTATTATTAATAATTTTTACAGGTTTTCTTATAATTAAATTATTGCTGTTTATTTAAAAAAATATAAAATGATATAAAAGGATATTAAAAATTGAAAAAAAATTATAATTATTTAACTTAATAATTAAATCATGCAATCCATTTGAAAACAACAAAATAACCTCAATTTAATACCTAAACTGTTTTAAAACATTCAAAAAACAAGTGTTGACAGCATTTTATCCATTAATTTTTAACGGAAATTATTACTATAAAATCCCGAGTATAAGCTGCAGCTAATACGTACATTAATGCAACATTTCTGAATTGCAGCTAATATGATGTGCAGCTTATACAACTAAAAAACAATTCAAATCGAAGATAAGATTATTTATTTCAATTTTTAACATCACACTCCTCAAAACCATCACACTTTTCATTGTCAATAAAAGTGAAATTTTCTAGTAATTCTACAATGTTTGGATCAAACTCGTTCACATTCATTTCATTTTCTTCAATTTCAAGAACATCGTCATCGTCTTTCTTTTGTTTTTGTTCAGAATCGTTATCCATTTTAATCAAGGATTCAAAACAGTGCAATAAACAATGTAAACGATTAAAACAAAATGGTTATTGTCACGGTGAAATTTGTTTTTTAATGATAGGTTGCTGATTTTAAAATCATGTGTTTTCAACGCAAATGGTGCAGCTAATACGTGCTGCGGTTTATACGACTAAAAAATACATTTTTATAAAAATGTCATCTGCAGCTTATACTCGGGATTTTACAGTATTACAAATAAAAAAGATGTCAATAAAATGTTTGTCGCCAATAAATGGTGTAAATTATAAATTTCCAGAATTATATGAATCTGATGTTATATTGGTTATCTGATCAATTTTCGTTTATTTTTCTTCATTCGTTCATTCTCTAAAGCAGTGATTCTTAACCTTTTAGAGGATGGTGGAGCACATTTGATTTTATAAAATTTTCCCGGAGCATCAGAACTAATGTATCAATTCCAATAATTATATTGCTTTTAAAATGTCAAATTTTGTATTTATTCAAATTAAACAACAATTAAACATAAAATAATATAAACTAAATAAATAAATTTAATTATTAAAAACAATACTTATTCTTAAAATTTTAATGTAATATTTGAGCATGACGAGTCTTACTTATTTTACCAATATTAGGCCTAATTTCGGATATTGCTACCCTCATTTCCTCTTCTATATCTATAAGTCTTTCTCGTTTTTTATTTTTAATATATGTTGAGAATCATTTTTATATACTATTTTTTTTAATTTTAGTAAATGGCTAAAAGCACGTAAGATACTTTCTCAATCAATTTTTTAATATTTCTTAAAAATCGATTCAATTATAAATAAACTGAATAGCATATTTACTTCTAAGTACACAAAACATTTATGTTCAAATAGCGACGTCTAACACAATTACAAACTTTTACAAAATTAATATATCATAACTTTAATTTAATATAATTTTTGGCCGGAATATCTAAGATAAGGTTATGGAGCACAAATGCTCCGCAGGGTATTGGTTAAGAATCACTGCTCTAAAGCAACGATCGTCATCTTTTTTGATCTCACTGATCTTTCTGAGGTGTTCAAATCTATCACAGAAGTTCTTTCAGCTTTAAATTCATTGAATCAGCGTTTTACTGTAATCACTGAAAAACATTTTCTGCCATTTGAATTTCATCTCGAATTTTTCTTTTCAAATATACAAAGTAAATCACACTACAGTATTGCACGTATTCCGATGATTTATTCAAAGAACTTTTACATTTGGTTTACTATCTGAATCGAAATTGATATGAAATTTACATGTTTCATAAATATTTGTAATTGTCATTAAAACGTATTTATTACACAGGTGAATGAATTGATGTGTCGGTGTAATAGTGCGGAAGACAGATTACAAGTGGCTTGGAGGCAGCTGGAAGATTCGAAAACATCCCGCGAGCAATTATATGACAAATATGTGGTTGCGAGGGATGAATTCCGAACCCAATATGAAAATAGATTAAAGGACGAATTGGATTCTTTACGATTTAAAACCGAACACGAAATGGAAAAAATAAAGGTTTTCAGTTATTTTTAATAATTCAAACATTACATCGTATGGTTAAAATTGTATAAAAGTAGAAAAACTTTTCCATTTTTATATATATATATATATATAAAATAACATTTAATCAAAAACAACTTATGATAAATATTTATATTATATCTCATCTTAATAAATACAATGTCAATTGAAAATAAATCAGTGGTGAATATTGAAAAAAGTTCATATAATATTATAATTATAGTAATAATAATAATAATAATAATAATAATAATAATAATAATAATAATAATAATAATAATAATAATAATAATAATAATAATAATAATAATAATAATAATAATAATAATAATAATAATGAATTTATATACAATCTGTATCACGGTGACGGTTATAAAACATACAAAAATCTCGTCAAATTCAACTTTCTTCTTGTTTGAGCACGATTGGCTAAACTCCATCACAGATTCAAACATTTGTAAGTGGTAATTTTTGATTCTGGAAGTAAGGGAGATAAAGACTCGAAATCATTTCTCGTATCTTTCTAGAAAAGGTGCTCATTTAGTGTTAGAGCAGGAGGTTTTAACTCGGAGTTTGAGGAAAGTTTCTAGATTTTTGATGAAAACTATCGTCAATGAGAAACTAGAAAATGCTACGTGGAATATTGAGACCAGCACTTTGTTACCTTAGGCTTATTTCATCACATTTACCAGCAAATGCTGTACTATCTATGAGAAACTGGTTGATAAGCCCACATATATACATACTTTGAGTACAAACTTAAACTGTGTTATTTGACGTATTTTTATCTTTAATTTGTATGGATTTTAATAAAAAAATTATCTTAAAATAGATATAAATTTTTAAATAAAGAAATATAAACACATGGTTCAAAGTGGTGCCGATCCATTCAAAATTCAAAATCTATGTTTGGTTTATTTTTAGTGTATGAGTGATTAGAATATGTTATTAGACAAAGTTTTTAAAAATATGGAAATTCGAAAAAAAATTCAACGCCCTTAAAGACCAGAAAAAACCAATTAGGGATCTGTGGATGTCTCGCATAAAAATAAAGTTTTTACTCAAAATTTGAATTTAAATTTGAGTTTTGTTTTACTCAAAATTCGAATTTAAATTTGAATTTTATTTAAAATTTGAATTTGAATTTTTTTACTCAAAATTTGAATTTGAATTTTACTTCAAATTTGAATTTGAATTGGAGTTTTACTCAAGAATCCACATTTTATCACATTCTAAAATTTTTTTTAAACCTTAATCCAGGTTTTTGAGGGATAAACTGACAACTGTATATAATCGAATTTTAATGTCAGATAACAAGCTATTTACATTTTGATCTTCAAGGATGTTATCTTCAGTTCTAAAGCTTTTAAATCAAAATTGATATATTCTTAAACTGATTGCAGAATGCAAGCTATGTTCGATATCTGTCGACCTTTCACCTTTCTTTAAACAAAAAAACAATATCATATTTCCCCTAAATAAACTTTTTCATAGTAACAAAAGCAAATAATTATTTAAAATTTTAAAATAACTTCTTAATAGTAATTTTATCATTCTTTCATTTATCATTAAAACGAGTAGAATTCTCATTTCTACATCAATACCTACAATCAAATTGAAACAATCTATATAAAACATAAAATTCATCATTTATTAACATATCGCATTAAATTTAGATAAATACAAAAGAGCTTTATGAGCGAGAAAATAAGAGTCTCACTGATCAAAAAGACATAGCGGTAGCAGAGCGTGATATTGCAATTCGTAATTCAAAGGAAGTCGAGGAAAAATTAGAGAAATTGAAATTTGAGTTTTCTTCCTATCAGTCTTCTGCTGAAAATAAAATTAGTGAATTTTTGAATGAAATTAAAATCAAATCCTTCGAATTGGAAAGAAATAATATTCTTTATGACGAGTCTCTTAATAAATTAAAAATGGCAAATCTGGATTGTGAAAAATTTCAAGCCAAAATTGATGTTCTGACTAAAGAATATTATGAGGTTATTTTTTATTAAATTTTTATATTCTTTTTAATTTTTATAAAAATTAATTATATGTCGTGTTAATATATTTTTCTGTTGGAAAGTTATTGTTGCATAAATAAACATTTAACAAATTTAATTTAAACAAATTCAAAACGAATAGTGGCCATTTATTCAAACGTTAAAAGTTGGTAAGATTTCAAGAGATCACATATGCAAATTATTGCCGATTTATTAATAAGAATTTGGATCTACATCACGATACACTTATCCCTCCTATTTACACGGTTTTTTAAATTTGAAAAAATATTTACAATGTTTGAATATTAATTAAATTGAAAATCAAACAAAAATTTTAAAATAATTAAAAATCATTATTTTGATTTTAAATTTTTTAATTTTAAAATACAATTTAGAATTAAAATATAATTCTTAATTTGGTGTCCAAGAGTGTTTCAATATCAAATTTATAAATTGAGTTTTTACCTCCTAAGATGAATTCAATTATTCAGAGAATATTTTGTAATTTTAATGCATATTAATTTAGAAAAATAAATCTGTAAATTAAAACAAAAATGTTTTTTCATGATTGTCATTTCAAAAATCCAAAAAAATTCCCAAAAAAAATTCATTGTTTTCGTTAAGGATGGCTCTTATGGGGTACAAGCGAACCAGACAAGATTTTCAAATTTTTTAAAATGCTATCATGTAAAGAAAAATAAATTAGGATTATTAGTGCAAAAATAATTTGTAATATTTGTAGAATCATTATTTTTCAAGATATGAAATGCCTTACATCAGTGTTTCTTAATCATATTGAAAGAATCGCCCGCTTTACCATGGTAAAATTATCCAGCGCCGCCCACTCAAAAAAATCGAAAAACTTTTAAATTACACTCTTCTCTATGCATGTATTTCATGCAATAGATTTTCTACAACAAAAAAAAATATAAGAAATATAAATAAAACACATGTTTATGAAAATTATGTATTTATTGTCATATAAACATTACATACAACAAAATCAATTAAATTACAAAAATCAATGAGATCCTTGAGCCTTGTGTGACCGCGCTATTTTCGTAATATTAGGTTCAAGCTTAGTTAAATACATTCTCAAATCTCCTCTCTGGCTTATCTGTAATCGATTTCGTGATTTTTTAATATATACGTTACTGCGCTAAAACCCTTTTCTACTAAAAAAGATGAAGAAAATGCTGTGATGGGTAATTTTACCTCTTTCTACAGAACAGGGTATTTGTTTTCGTCTAAAACAAATCAGAAGAATTTTTCCGTAATTGATCGTATCACATGCTCTATTTTTACACAACCATTGTTTATCAAACCATTTAACGTGTCCAATAACTTGAGATTGAGCCATGATTGAATTGGAAACATTGGATAATTGTTCAACACTGGCGAATAAACATTTGAATTGAGTTGATCTTTTTAAGAGCTTGATTAAATAGAATATAATATTCATAAGTTAGCATGCTTATCTTTTTATCGCTAATGTCATAAATGATTTCAGATAATTCACGAATATCTTTAAATTTTTGGGGAAATTTCATAAAAATATCTTGGAGTTCCTCTTCTGTTATTTCATGATTTACAGAAATTAAATCGTTGATTTCCAATCGTTTTGATAAACTTCCATTAATAATGTTCGCTATATTGCTCATTGAAATACGACATTTCAAACATTCATTATCTTCCATATTTCAACTAAAACCAAACCCGAATTACCAAATTATATCCATTCAAAAATCTACAATTCCAGAAAACATAAATCGATTGATTCAGCCAAACAATTGTTATTCTACAAATTAATATATAAAAAATCACAACATGAAAATAAACCTACTTTTCGCGTCTGTGTGCGCACACCAACAAAATTCGGTCTAATCATACCGCGCACACAGACGCGAAACAATAAACGCCAAATAAACTGCCAGTCAGAGGCAATCCCCCTCTGACTGGTCGAAACAGTATTGATATCGAAAACGTACCCAGAAAACATCATAATCACATTGATTAAATATTATTTTAGTCTCACAGTCATTTTGTAGCTCAATAAACTGCACTTTTAACTTTTGACTGACACTTTCTACATCTGATAAAAATGAATTAATTATTCAATCCGGTATTGAAAGTTTATGCAAGTCTTTAAATCGTATTATCATATCTTCAATAAGGGCGTCAATGTGGCTACAGTATGTTTCCAAATCAGAATACCTGAGCATATCTTGCTTTAATTGTTGTAAAGAAGGAAACTGATGTAGTTGATGCAGATAAATGCTAATAATGTATAAACACCAAGCCAGACTTCTAAAACGCTACCTTAGAATTTTACCTTTTATGCATTTTTGACGATTGTTTGGCATCCTTATCTCTATAAAAGATTAAATTTTATTTATCAAGGTTTATCAAATTTCGTTTCATGCTCTATAAACTTGTATTTTCATCTTCTATATCGGATCCAAAACAACATAGCAGTTCATGAAACTAATGTCATATTACTAATGTTACTTTTTTTCCACGGAATGTATTACATTAAATAATGATTAAATTAAATAGTATTATTCATTTGGATTTTCTCATTTTATTTGATTTACTTCATCGTAGATCGAATGTGAGACCTCCAAACGAATCAGTGAGTTGGAATTGAAACTAGAAGAAGCCAACAAAAAGGTAATTAGTTATGAGAAGTTAGAGCAAGAGCTCGATCTTGCAGTTATGCACGCTGCAGAAGATGATAAAGGACGTCCGGTTTTGATGTGGCCACATGGCTATGATTCTGGTAACCCTATTCCAACTCAAGCTGGAAGAAGAATGCAACACAGTATAGAATTGGCTCGTAGAATTTTACATCTAGAACGAATGCTCAAAGAAAGAAATCATCAAATTGAAAACCTTACCAAACAATCAGAGGTGACATTTTAATTTTATTTTTATCTACAAATTAAACAATTAAAAGCGAATTTAATTCTTCGTTAGGTTCTTCAAATATACTTCATTTACTTTATTAATTAAGCTTGAGTCATGTGTATTTTCCGATTTCATGAATAATAACTTATATGATTGAGCCCCGGTGATTTGCCTTCGTTTTCTAAAGACATCCAAATCCAATTATCATTTACCTCAAACTATCTTTGAGTTCCAAAAAATTCCCACAAAATATTTCATAAGGTTTGAAAAGTAAGAGCTTCGATGATTATGACAGTAGTTAAACCCTTTCCTCGACAATTTTTATTTTACATCTTTTTGTATTTTGTGAGAGAAAGATATAAATAAGAAAAATTATTGAATTTATTTATTAAAAAGAGAGTTTGAAGACTATAAATCAGTAATATATCGATGTTTGTTAATAATCAACAAACATCGATAAATTACTGATTTATAGTGGTGAAATTGGAAGAAAATAAAAGTTCTTATAATAAGAAAAATTATTTTTAGATTAAAACTATAAATACATTATTTTTATTTTACATCGATTTTAATGATTTTCAATATTATAAAATGATATAATATATTTATTTGTAATGTAAATCTTTCAATAACAGTTATATTACTTTTTTATGCGATGTCTATGGCTGTCTCTGCTTTCATTGGTTGACGCATGAGATACCATTTTAACGAAAGAAATAATTTATTCACTGGAATAAAATTTTATAGACATATATATATTATACACCCGTTTGCAGTTAACAAACGCATCTAATTCCGAAAGTTATAAGTTTCTATAATCTAAAAAAATCGATAAAATTATAATATAGGAACACACAAACTTACCTGTGTACAAAAATTTAATGTTCTGAAAATTAAAAGTTTTATTATAGGAATCGAAAAAGTGACAGAAAAATAATTTTACATACAAACACAGCACACTTAATATAAAATACACGTTAATTTATTATAGCTTTTTTTATTTCGAAATTAACATATTGTTAATATATCATTATTTTCAATATATTAAAATTCATGACAGAAAAAATTTTGGATTTTCAATCGGACAACTCTACTTTAAGTTTTCGAGAAAAGGACGACAAAACATCGTAAAATCTATTTATAAAATATTTTTGAAGTTATTATTTCTTTGTGTGAAGGTAGCATTTCTAATATTCAACAAGGTCCATCGACATTTGCAGAAAAAAAATCGAAAATTGTAAAATTTAATAACTTGTATAAAAAAAATAATAGTATCATAGAATTACATAAAATAAACAAAATTCGCCATATCAATGAGCTGGAGAAAGAAGATTACAAAAACTTAATAAACTACTCCGCTTCTTCCTTAAATGTCTTAAAAAATGAAATGTGTTTGGAGATTTCTTTATTTATTTATAGTTAAAAATATTAATCTAACTTATATTTTATCGAAATAATTCCAAATAAATTCATAGTCATAAAAATCCTAAAAAACCCTGAAAATTAATTAAAAATAATTTATAATCAAAATGTTGACTACAAGTAACATTTAAGAGCTTGAATAATGATCTCATTATTTTTTAAAATCAAAATTCAAACCTTAAAAGTTACTTAAATTATAAAAACTTACTTGTAAAATTTAATAAATGAATTGAAGTAAAAACATGTTAAAAATACTTCACATTCTCATAAACGGTGAGTCATCGACTGATGAACACACCAACGTATATTATAAAGACTTTTAACTTTTGGAATTAGGTGTAATATAGAAAGTGAGAAAGTGGTAGAAAAAATAAACTGACACAAACAAACACAACACATAGTAAAAAATGCATGCAAAATTTCGATACTAGAATAGTTGTAATGAATAAACGCACTATAATAAATCATTTACAGACATTTTTAGAAAATAATGACCGAAAAAACTTTGACGAAAATTCCGAAAACTCAACTTTGAGTTGTATAGATAATAAAGACATTATTTCGTAAGATTTATCTTCAATTTTTAATAAATTTAATATTAGTTTTTTAATAGAACATAACAAAATTCGACTAATTACTTTATTTATTTTTAGTTAAAAATATATCTGACTTACTTTATATCGAAATAATTCCAAATAACTTTATAAAATTTCATAAAAATCCTAAAAAAACCCCGAAATTTAATTATGAATAATTTATAATAAAAATATTGATAAAAAGTAATTTTAAGAACTTGAATAATGATCTCATATCTATATGGATCAAAATTCAAGTCTTAAAATTTACTTTAAATAAAAGAAATGACTTGAAAACCATTTCTAAAATGGCTAAAATAGTTAAACATAAATTATATTAATTTCATTAAAGTAAATATTTCAACAGAAATACCTTATGATATACTGTAGTGACGCATCTATAATTGGTTGTGTACACCAACCTGTATTATAGATGCGTTTGTTATATATATATTTGAATACTTTTTTTATTTTAGAATCTCCAAAATGATTTAAATGCTTGTGAAAAAATATTGAATGAAGCGAAGCAGCCGTATAGTTATTTAATTGACGCCCTGAAGAATCGTGATTCGGAAATAACGAAATTGAAATTAATTCAAAATGATCTCATCAATCAGTTGAATAAAATTCGTCGAGAAAAGTCGAAAATTGCCGAAGAAAAAAATCGAATGGCATCCGATCTAGAACAATTGTTTTCTCAAAAAGATGAATTTTTGAAATTGAAAACAATTGTTCAAGAAATCAAGAATGAGAGTCAATTTAAAAGTCAGATCGTAGTGAACAAAAATCCCAAGGAAGAGCATTTGAAAACATATCAAAATCCAATAAATTTACCGAAATTCACTCATCAAGAGTATTCTGTTTCCCGATCATAATGATTTTTTAATTAATTTTTAATTAATATAATTGTATTTAATTAACTCGATTTGATTTTGTGTAATTTTATCAGACGTTTAGCCTGATGTATAAAATACAAATTTTTATGATAATACATGATCACTACTTTTATTTATTTATTTTATTGCATTTACTATATTTATTCTATTAATAATTAAGATTAAATTTATTAATTTCATTCATCTTCATTTTAGACTATAAATCAATATTTTTAATTATTTTGACAACAAAATTTTGGATCATTCCAAAAATCCACTCATTCATTTTGTGTGATGGATAGTAAATTTTGAATTATTTATTTTATTGAAGTTGCATAAAAATACAATAAATTAATTAAAATCAAAAATCAATATTTTATATGGAGAAATGTATGATAGGCTAATTTTGATCGATACATAACAGCTCTAATAAATCGGTATTGTTGAACAAATCATTCGTCTTTTGGGATTTAGTATATTATTAGCTTTCATATTGAAAGGTATAAAAGCTGTTACAAAAACTATAGAAGCCAGAACTTAGATGTCAGAAATAATGTCACGAATTAAAGAAGAATTATTGTTTAATAAAATTATAAAGATTGTGCTACTGAAAAATAATAGTTTCTTCTTTGTAAAACCTTTGTTAAACTTACTCAAAGTTTGCCAGGGTATTTTAATTGTCATTTTGAAATAAACAGTGTTTTTTGTTGGAAAGGAATTCTGATCAAAGGTACACGCGGACTTCGTGTAAAATCAAATCCTACCAAAAATAATTATAAGACACAACAAATTTTTCATTTATAAATTATAAAACTGATAATAATATTGTAAAAATCAACATATTTCGGGGAAAAATGGAATGTAAATAGCAATGAAGAAATAAATTTACATTAAATAAGTTTAAATTGAAATGATAATCAATTAAACAATAATGTAATAATTATTTATAAAATTCATTTTTTGAAAAGTAAGCGATCAACAATAGATAATTAAAAAATTAATAGAAATTTTAGGATTACATGTGTTGATTTTATAAAGGGAATTCAAAGATAAAGAGATGAAGATACATAATATATGAGAAAGATTGATTTTGTTTAGATTCGTCATTTTTGCACGAAAATAAAAGTATTTTGCGTCAATCTTGATCAAAGGAATTACGTGCGATGTTCTCATAAAGTGAACAAGAGATATAAAAAAAATCAGTTCATTGTATAATGTTTTACCATAAATTTTTCAATTTCTTCAAATACTTTAGTTTTTCCTACAATTTTAACCTGGCAATTGGTGATAATTATTTCCTCTATTTCATATAAAAATGTCTACTCTCTAACTTTGCTCGGTTTGACTGCATATTAACCAGAACCTACAGAACCAACATTTGGTAATATTAAGTGTGGGAATAAACATTTACTACATCATGAAGTCCCAAAAAGGTAGTTTGTTGTTTTACATGCTCATTGAAGAACTGTTTTATTATTATTTCACGGTTTTATTGCAAATGATCATATTGAGATTTATAAATAAATTCCCATTTTGATATGTAAGCTGTCCTACCGTAAAGTTGTTGTGATTTTTTGTTTTCCAGATGAAAAGAACCCAAATTTCTAGTGACAGTAATTCTTATATTAGATACTTCGCATTTGCTTTTTTCTCTTTATTTATTTCTTCGGTGCTTAGTTATTAATTTCATTTTCTTTGCCACTAGTTTACTTAATTCTTTAGTTCTCTTCAATATTTTCTTATTTTTCGTCCAAACCTTTTCTTCTTTCTTAGAGATACCATCATTCACTTTTCTTGTTTTAATAAATACTTCATAAATCGCATTCCGTTCGCAACTTTTGCTCCTTTTAACTTTATCTAGTATGTAATTTTTCGGTTTTATCTTGAAATTCTTTCTCGTTTTTAACTTCCTCATTTTTTCCTATTTACATTTATGTTGCATGACCTTGTCATTTAGGAATATGAACGAAGGCGTCATTCTGAACTCATTATTTCATTTTTGTGTGAGTATTTATGTCAATCGAATATTCTATATTATATGGAATATTCAACAGATATAAATACTCTCACAAAAATGAAATAATGAGTTCAGAATGAGGTCTTCGTTCACATTCCTAAATGAAAAGTGAATGTAAATAAGTAAATGTAAATAAATATATAACAGTTTGAAATTTATAAAGATTTTAGACTTGTGAGGAATTTTTTAATAAATTTTATTAACCTCTTCATCACAGGAATTGGAATTAATTTGATACATTATTTCAACAGTTTACAATATATATTAATATATAAAAACGCGATATATTATTTATTTTTTAAATAAATCAAGATTAATTTAACATAAAAATAGTATAAATAAATAATCATTCAAAATTAAATAAAATTTCAGCTAGGCAATAAAAAATCACAATTTTTTTTGGAAATTGTATTAATTTCCAAATTTATTTTTTCATTGTTACAGTCTTTTGAGTATAAGTTGCTTTTTCCTAAAAAATATTTTAATATAGATTAAGTGTTTTTATATGAAAACATTCGATCTAACCTCTCCGGTCGCATTGAAAAGAGTAGTATGAATGTCGGATCCCATTCCCCAGTTTGTTTCTGGTATTTCCAAGTCATTTGTTCCAACAGGCTTAAATCCTTTTGCCCAAATCTAAATAATTTTGTAAAATTATTTGCCTATTTTTGTAAAAATTTTTTTTATAAATTATTTAAGAATTTAATTATTCTTAATTTAAATATAATAATAATAATAATATGATTAATTTAAATATTATATTTATAAATTTTTTTATTTTTCTATTAAATTATTACATGTTATTGTTATAATGATTTAATTTGTTTTAATAAAACATTCTATTACTTATTCTTCAGGTGTTAGAACTTTGTGACTAAAGATGAAAGAAGTGCTCAAACAAAAGAAAATAACAATGTCAGGGATAGATGTGAAATATTGGTGGAAAACCAAATATATCATGCCCCAGCAGAGATTCGAATCAGAAATTAAAGATTCCAAACTGAAATGAATATATACATCCATGAAGATGCAATGTAATAGGACTATTTGCAAATTTTGTAAAATGTAAACTTTTAAAGGAGAACAGCCACAAAATGGAAAATTTACATATAGTTGTTTCCATAGAGGCAAAATTAAATGTCCTATCAATTAATAATAATAATAAATTCTAAAAATTTCTTTATATTGCGAAACGATTTTAATTCCAATATGTTAATCTTAATTTCATTGAAAATAATTTTTAATAATAAAAATATAATTCTAGAGAAAAATTTAATTAAATTAACGAAATCTTTTAAAAAAGGTAACTTTATTTTATTAAAATTATTTTATTTTCAGTTATCATTTATTGTCAAAATTTTATCAATCTCATTATTCTGTCAGTAAAAATGTCATAAAATTTTATTAATTTATATTTGTTAAAAGATATTGTAATGAAATATTACTATAACTTTTCAGTTTTTAGAGATGACCGATTTAATACTGATTGTTTAAAAATGTGAGTTAAAACTTCTTTTCTTATATTAATTAATTTTTATATAAAAATGAATGCCTATTCCATTGCTATTCACATTCAGGAGTGGATTCAGATTCCAAGTGAATTTTCTCTAAAAATTTTATTATCTCAAAATATTTAATATATATTTTTCAAAATATATTAGTTAATATTCATTTACTCTTTCTTTCATTATATATTTTAATAACAACCTACTAGTTAAAAAATAATTATAAAAGAAAAAAATTAAAAAATTTATAAAAAATTATTATTCATTACAAAATGTTTTTAATTTTCATTTTATTTAAATAGATAATTAAATGAACTGTCATGTTGAATCCGGTCATGTGGAATGATATTAAATGATCAAATAAACTTTATAATTTTCTCTTATCAATATATGGAATTATAAAATATTTTCTATGAATTTAATAACATTAAACAAGAAATAAAAACTAATTGATATTAAAATCATCTGAAAATAATATTTTTATTACTATATAGTATAAATCTTTGTAATGAATTATTAAAATTGTTATTTAAAGATTAAATCACTTGTTTAAATTTATAAGATTAAACATTATTCAATTATTCAATAAGTTCATTTATACGAATTTATATGAATTTATATATTTATATTTAGTAGAATAAAAATTCTGAAATTAGCTTTATTTTTTTCAACAATCTTATTATAAATTATGCACAACAAAAATAAATATTATGGGCAGTTGATAATTTAAAAGTTACATTTTTCATTAAATTGAGACTTTATAAAGGTTTTTCAAATTTTTAATTTTTTAATGAAATTAAATTTTCGTATTTATTGTGAATTTTAGAGAATTTGTGATTGATTTTCAAAAAGATAACAATTACTAAATTTTGATTTTAAATATACAAATTTTCAAAGCTACAAATTGTTTTTATTCACTAATAATTTCGGGAATATATTTTATGTGATTGCAGTAATTTTCATCTTTTTTAGTGACTTCGATCTAATTCTTTTTTCAATTTCTGAATATCTAAAAATTTTTTTTTTAAATTTCAATTATAAATCACGTTTTTCAATGGATTTTTCAACATTTTCCAATAATTTTCGGTAATCTATCATTTTTTTCCATATTTCTAAAATTCTTTGTATCTGTGTTTTATTATACGGCTGTAGTATGAAGTGTATGTATCCTTGTATTTTATTTTTCTCATCAAAATTATTTTAATGTGATTCTATAGTTAATCCCTTACTTTATGCTAATTTCCATAATTCTTGTCTTGTTTTCAAGTAGGTGTGTATATTATTTATTTCTTATTATATATCTTACTTTGTGACTATACTGAAAGTGGTTTATATATATTCCAATAAAACCCACTATTTTTTTGAAGTTTTCTACGTAATTCTCAATATTTTAAATGTCGACTTTTAATAATAACTATAAATAAAAATAATAATATAAAATAATGAATTTTTGGTAGCAGCATAAATTTGATGTTAAACAAATAAATGACAAAATAAAATTTCCCTGCAAACTGTTTATTGAATGAAATATTTTCTATATATTATAAGAACTTTTTCAATTTTCACTAATGATTTCTTTTCAATTGACATTGTATTTATTAAAAAGCTTGACTATGAATCAGTAAATATATCAGTGTTTTTTTGTATTCACGAATTTTCAGCACTGCCTTTTATAAGTGATATAATGCAGCAAAGGCTTATTTTATCATTTACTTGTTTAACATTCAAAATTAATAATAGTAAGTTACTAAATATTTTAATTTCACTTCACCAGATTAACAGTTATTTACTTTAATAATATTTTAATAAAATTAATTACCTTAATCGTTTTGTTGGCATCCATAAATGTTTTCTTAGGAATGAGAAATTTAAGTAACTGCCGACCATGGTCAATATCTCTGTTGATCAACATATCGCTGATTTCTTCTTTCTATAAAATTAATTTCAGTATAATTTTGTTATTTTCATGTTGTCATAATACATTTTTTCCAATGTTTTCTAAAATAATGCATCTTCCGTCAGTTGTGCATTCGAGAATTGAAACGTTTCCTTTAGTTGTTCGATTAAAAGTAGATTTAGCCGAAATTTCTCCTGTAGCACTTGTATTCATTTCTTGTACTTCTAGATTAGAATAAGTTTTAGTTGCATTAAGAAATTAAAAATTAAATTTTAAACATAAAATTACAGAAAAAAACAGCAGCAATTCGAAAATTAAATTAAAGGTTTAAACATTTATTTTTTTTTAAATCACAAATCTATTTTATTTTACATTGCAATATTTGTACAAAATATTTTTATCGGGACCGGAGTCCGATAAATATATGTTTTTTTATAATTTTTGGTTAATTTTTAAAGAATTAACAGGTTTCACGTTGAATTACGAAATGTCATTTATTGCCAGATTTTTACCACGTCTGACAACACTAAAATATTTTATATTATCAGTATCACAATTATTGAAAATTTACTATTATTAAGAAGCAACAAAATTAAATTGTTTAAAGTAATATTTTTTTTCTTTCTCGAAAAATTTAAAAATGTGGGTACTATATAAATTTTTATTAATCTCAATTAACAAGCAACTAACAAGTAATAACATAAGAAATTTCACCGTTTTGTCAGTGGCGCCAGAAGTGAAATTTATTATTTAAGGTTTATTTGTTAACTTATATTTTAATGACAAAACACACAAACTAAAGCTATCATTAAAACCCAGCAAAAAATATATCTCTATAAAACCATAGATCAAAAAGTAAAATTGTAAAAGTGTTAGAAGATGGGCGAATGCCAAAGATTTTGAAATTGAAATATTATATAGTAGAGAAGGATAAATTTAGGGTAAATATACATATACAGAACAAGGAGTGATTATAAAGTATGGAGAGATGATATTAGAATTCAAGACTTCGATGATGATTTCGTGACAATATATGATGAATCCATTAACAAATCTGATTTATTTGTGTGTAATTCTTAATTTTATTTTTTTGTAATTTTTTATTTAGCAAATAATGATGAGAATTATATTGATTTTTAAACAATTTATTATTTGCAATATACATATCGATTATTATAATTTTATTATTTTGATAGATTATATTTTGATCTATCATTATTTTATTTGGTTTCTTGGTGGCATCATATATTAGACATTACATTTATTTTTGGGTTTCTTGATAGCAGCATAAATAAAAATAAACTCTCCATACACATTTATATATATAAATATATATATATATATATATATATATATATATATATATATATATATATATATATATATATATATATATATATATATATATATATAAACTTTGAGATTCAAATTTAATATTTATATGAATAAATATTTATAAGATAAAATTTTCCAAAATACAGATTATTATTAATAGATATGTTTTAAAATTGTTTTTAATATACTAATAAGTATAGCTGCATTATAATAGCAATAAAGATGATTATTACTTATAATATTAATAATAATAACACTCATTTCAACAAAAAATCAAACAAAAATAATTAATGTAACCAAACATCGAAAAAGATTGTAAGTTAAGAAGAGGTGCAAATTCAGTAATTGACATTGCAATATAATTTCGACCATCCAAAATTATATAACCGAGCTTAGGTAGTAATAAGTAGGGAAACATTGCAGAGTTAACACACATAAAAGATAAACAAAAACCCTTACATACATTTTATAAAAGATGATTTTATTTTATGTAAATAATTATTATTATTTAATAAAACGTTTTGAACCAGTGTTTGTGTTCTTATTTATATAGGAACCATCAGGTTGAGATTCTGATGACCTCAACAAAAGAAAATCTCATAACTTTCAAAAACTTTAAACCGGGGCAATGATATGAAAATCGGGACGTCAGACAAACTACATTTTATTAAAAAGTTTATTGGAAAACCATTTTACTTTCTCTATATTAACTTCGCTGATGTTTGTATGTTTGTAAATGCCACGCAAATTTTGCGGGGTCGAATTAACCTACTTTCCGAGATCAGATTGACTGAAATTTAGGAAATAGATTTTTTGTCAAGAACACTGTATGCTATAAAAATTTCAAATCGAATAGATCACAGTAAGTGAGTTAATTTAAAATTTATTGATATGTCAAATCTAGTGTTATTTCCTTATTTTAATATAAATTCTTATATATGCATTAACTTCGGGTTAAAGAGATAAAGTAATTATTTTTAAAATATGTTGAAATTAAGAGAGTTTCAAAAACAATGTTTTTATGGTTAATTTTTTCATATATTCATTTGTAATTTGGTCTACGAATTTCAAAGAATTCGAAGACCGAATAAATAAGTGGCATATAAATTGTATCTGTAAAATGACCTTTTGAAAAGTGTATCTGAAATTTAGCGTGATTCAAATCGTGTCAAATATGAAACAGAATCTTTCTGACTTATGTTAATTAAATCAACATTTTAAAGTATTTTAAAATTTTTTAGGAAAATTGTTTAGTTACTCTTTTGAATAATAGTTTCTTGTTGAACTTGATTTACGAACGTTTTCATATTGGAAGTCAAGTTGCCATTTTCACGAACAACGACAGTGCTGTTTTTTTCGGTCCATCTAAAAGAAGTGAAATACTATAATAATCAAAATGTGTTTTATTTTTAATATTTTATAAGACATTTTATTAAACTACAATTTTCACTATAAATATTTAAATAGGTAATAAAAGTTCAGTTTTGTTTTAATTTTGGAGATGTCAGGTTATTGCATTTGATCTTTTTTGTTTTTTTTTAATTTTTCTTATTTATTGCATTTAATCATTTTGAAATATATTTGTAAGCAACGACGAAGAAGTTTTATTTGAGTGTTCCATACAAACTGATAAGCTGTACATTTTGAAATCTATCCAAAAGAAACTCCCAGTCCTCTAAGGGTGAAGGTGAAAATTTTATTTATTTACTTATTATCTCTTGGACTTCGAAACCAATTTATTGTGAAGTAAAATTATCTAATGTGTAATAAATAAAACCGGGTCCAGTCACAGTGATCGGTAATTCAACGTTTGAGACAACCCTATATAAACATAATTACATAATGGCAGTTGTAAGTGTTTTATTCCCATGAAAATTTACTTTTGAAAACTTCAACTTCATGTTTTTTCCTTTCATTTTTGTCGGTTTATTGTTAACAAATTCATTGTAATAAAAATAAATTTCATTAAAAAATACTGTATTATATATGTAAATCGTGAAAGCAAGATGTACTATTTGATTCTGCTTGTAATTCTTGTAATCTTACATGTAATCTCATTTTTATTCAAGTATTGGCAATCCGATATACCCGGAGATAATTAAATGTCATTTTATGAAAGTTTTCCAGTTGAAAAGAATTTTAAAATTTAATAATTTCGTTTTAAATCCTACAATTCATCCATAGAAATTTGGTAAACCATCATTAAAAAACATACTACGTTTCTCATAACTATAATTAGTAAATTAATTCTAAATAATTTCTTGAATTAATATAAAATAAAAATCCTTAATTTAATATTTCGATTTAATTAAAAAATAAATTAGTAGAAAATATTTTTGAAATCAACTTTAAATCTTATCGTAAATTATTAATAAATAATCAAATTATATGTTTTAAATAATGAATTTTAAAATTTATTTAAATTCACGTTTAATTCATCTGGGAAAAATCAGTTTCAATTTCTAATTAAAATATCATTAATTTAACCACATTTATAATCTATAGCAATATTTTTACATCAAATAGAACTGTAAATGTTTACCATTAATAAAACCTAAAACTTTCTTTAAAATTTTGAATATTTTTTAAAATAAAATCATGACACAAGATTAATAATTATAATTAAATAAAGATATTTATAAAATTTTAAATTATAATTCTTTTTTATTTATGAATTTTTTAAAAACTTTAAAAATTTTTTTAAATTTAAAACTTGATTAATAGTATTTTTGCACTTTAATAAAAAAAACCATATTGTTCTGAAATTATTTTAGTTAAATTAATAAAATTCCCATCATCGTTTCTAGTTACTTCATAAGCGAATAATTTAATTATTTATTCATAAAGATATTTATTTTACATTCCTGGTGCCATTTTCTTAGCGCTGCATTTTGCAGTGATCGAATGAAAAATATTAATAATTACTGATATACATATATAACCTTGTTTCTTCTCCTTCAAGTAATTTTCGATAAGCTGCAATTTCTAATTGTAAACTCAATTTATCATCCAATAAAGTTTTCAACTGTATCTCTATTTCATGAATTATTGAATCGGCTTCAGTTAATTCTTTTGTTTTACTGCTCAACTCTATTTCATAATCTCTTCTATTCTCTTCCGATTCATGTCGTAAATCAGCTAAAGCTCTTTCCAGTGAAATAATCTAATATGCAAATAGAAATTTTATTTTCATTATTTAAATTAATTCAAAATATCGCAAAATAAGCATAATATTTTTTTGTTTAAAAGATAGTTTAATAATTTTTTTCGACACCGATTTTTGAAAATTAAGTTTATTCATTTAAAATTTTAAAACGATTTTTAAATTGTTGTTCAAAATAAAATATCCTGTTTTGAATCTAATCCCATTTTTTAGCTACAAAGGATAATTTATCAAAATTTGCAGACTTTCAAATTCAGTAAATTTGAATGAATATGTCTTGAATTCACTTCTTGTAATTAATTTGTTGCTACTTTTGTTGATATAATACTAAATATATGAAAAAAAAACTCTTGAAATTATTCACAAATTTTCAGTTCAGTCTATCAAAAGTTGAAATAATTAGAAGAATGAGACCTATTAGAACATTAGAAGTGAGTAGATTCGAAGATAAGCCAATTGTCAGTAGCCTCAGCTGGAATGGTTAATGGATTCCTATCGTTATAACGTCAGTTGTCAGGCATTCGGATATAACAACAACTATCTTCATAAAGATAGTACTTTTAATGTTTTATCATGATGAGAAATTTCCTGGGACCTAAATACTATCGACTATTTTTCTCATTTTAAATACATTAGAAACCTTAATGCTTTTCAGAATACACTCAAAAAGAACTGAAGAAATTTGATTACATTTTACCAAGAGTAATCACTAAAGTGTCCTCAATTGTTTGTTTTTTCGAAAAGTGACTTATAAGTGAATCAGAAATGTTTTAATGCCCGTAAAGTGCCCTCAATGCACTTAATTTGACCATGACCTTAAAATTTGGCCTCAAAAGGACCTTGAAATTATTTTGGTTTTAAACACCACTTTGACCTTTTTAATTTTTAAAATAAGAGTAACGAGTTGGTGATATAGATATGAAACTTGTCATTAATTCATACGTATAGGAATGAAGAACATTAAAGAACTGAAACATCCGGATACTTTTTTCTATTACATATCAAGTATTGGCGTTCCTCAGTATAATTAACTCAAACACCCAGGTAAATTTAAGCGTTTCTATAATATAAGGTATAATTCGTATATTATAGGCAGTTTCAAGTGACAGCAATCCAGTGTACATATACTGTTTTGATTTAAGCATTATTTGCTTACCAAGCATAATTCAAAATATCTGTCTCAAAAAATATTAATAATAATTGAATGTGACCACCATTTTGAGAAAGGTGAAATGTAAAAATCATAGAAGGACAATAATTTACCTTATTTTCCAAATCAGGAATTCGAGATTTAGTAGAGCCCCAGTCGTTTTTAATTCTCTTATTTTCTTCTTTTATTGAATTTAATTCCATTAGTAATTTCGCATTTTCTGTTTTTGTATCTTGCATCCTTACTCCGTATTGAGATTCAATTGAAGATTGAAGCATTTGAATGCGATCGTCATAATCTGATTGAATATCTTGCATAGCTAAAGAAATTTCCGCTTTCCAAAAGTCTTTGTTATCCTTTGTTGTGTCTCGATAGGCAAGAGCGGACAATTCATTCAGTTGCTAAAGAATATATTATATATTATTCCATTTTTTACATTGGAATTATTGTAAAGAATAAGTTTAAGCGAATAAAGTAATTATTTTTACAACGACCTCATTATTATTTTTTTGTTTGTAGAGTCACAAATTATATATATATATATATATATCAGCTTCATTTGAATGTCTTTTTTCTCTTTTTATATGGAGAGGATTTTGAGAAAAATTAATATTGTTAGTAAAATGTTAAAAGTCCAGATTTCAGTATAAATGAAAGTTTAAAACCCTTAAAGTTTAGTTAAATGATTTCAGGGCAGATGAATAATTTGAAAGAATAATGAAGAGTGCAACCCAAATTGCAGAAGAACTAGAATTCAATGTTTTTTTGGAAGTGTAAGACACCAAAGAACGAAAGGATGTTTTGATTACAAATCAAAAGATGATTGCATGGCCGATGCAACATTAAGTTTGAAAATTTCACTTTTTTTTAAAATATTTGATTCAGCCCTAATTTCGGTGAGAGAAAGATTTACAATTTTAAAGAGCTCTTCAAATAAAAATATGATAACAAAAGCTATAGTCAATTTTATTTACAATAATAATTTAATTGATTCATTTCCAAATGTAATTATTATGAATTTGTTTCAGGCAACGACAGGTTTTATAATAATAATAATAATAATAATAATAATAATAATAATAATAATAATAATAATAATAATAATAATAATAATAATAATAATAATAATAATAATAATAATAATAATAATAATAATAATAATAATAATAATAATAATAATAATAATAATAATAATAATAATAATAATAATAATAATAATAATAATAATAATAATAATAATAATAATAATAATAATAATAATAATAATAATAATAATAATAATAATAATAATAAAAGTACTTATAAATATATTAATAATAATAATAACGATAATAAAAGATTATAATAGTAATTATGATCAAGTAATTTATAATTCTATCATTAATTTAGAAATTTATAAAATTTTATCCCTTTTTAATATAGATTACTGTAAATTTACCGTTTGATGAATTTGTTTCAAAAATTCCATTTCATCTAGTTTTCCTTGTAATTCACATTCAGCATTCAAATATTTTATCGTTTGATTGTTTAAATCCTTATAAACATAAACTAAATAGTTTTTAATAATAAATAAAAAATAAACCATTTGTAAATTTTGGATTTCATCACGAAGCTTAAGAATTTCCTTTTTATCTTTTGCTTTATTCTCTTCAAGGTTGCTAAGTCTTTTTTTCAACATAGATATTAACGCTTCTTCTTCATTTAATTTCTCTTCGCACATTTCTATTTTCTTTAGTAATTCATTTTCCATATCTCGAGATAAATTCAATCTGATTCATCGTTATTATTATTAATAATATTATTATTATTTTAATTATTATTAATTACTCATCTTTGGCTATTTTTAATTCATGTTCTAAGTTATTTAAATCGAATTCGGTTTTGCCGCGATTTTTTTCCGCTTCAGTTAATAATTTTTGCAGGTTTTGCAATTCTATATTATACCTAGTTTTCACTTCTTCTGTATCTTTACCCCATTTGACTTTGAGATTCGCTAATTCCTCTGACTGTTTTTTATTTTGAGCTTCAAGAAATCTTACCTATTGTTTATAAATTGTTTTAAAAAAAGATGTGTTTTATTAAAACCTGTTCAATGTATCCTGCTAACTTTTCGTTGAGATTTCTCATGTCACTTTTGTCTTTTTCTCTTTCTTTTTTATAATTACCAACATCTCCATAAGCTGCTGATTTTGATGGAATTATCCTGGTTTCATAATTGAAACTTCGTTGAATAATTTGATTCGGAGCTTGATTATTAGTTCTGTTAATAATAATAGTTCTCTGTGACGAGATTGGTGACACGGTTTTTTCTTTACTGAACTCTGTGCTGTTTTCCGTTTGATTATTTTCTGTCATCTTTTTCAGTAAAACTGTCGAATTAGATTTTTCACGAATAATTGTTGAATTTTGCGTCACCGTTTTCTGCATCTTGTTTAATGTTCTGCTATTATAAACATCAATATTTATATTTATTTATACTTGGTCCACAGGCAAATTTTCACAAAGCTGATCACTATTGAAGGCCAAACTAAACTATGACCACACAAAACGTTTGATGTGAAATTAATAATTTATTACCTTTCATGTTTAGTTTATTATTTGAATGGCATTAATTTATGTTTCACTCTTTTCTTTCGAGTTTTCGTGAATTCGAATAAAATTAAAAAATATTTTTGACAGTTTATATATTGCTGTTGTCATAAATAATGAATACATTTATAATACTTTGTCCTATTTTTAGATAATTTTCCATAACATTTGTATGTTGCTAGGGTACAATTCTAGCTTTTGTTCAGTAAACTTGTCTATTTTTTACATTGTAAATTATCCAAACATCCATTCAGACTCCATTTGACTGTGAGATCCTCCGTTTATGCAATATTTACTTATATTCGTTGTGATATGGCCCGCAACTTAGAAATTAAATTTAAGTCTGTAAAATAATTTTAATATTTTTACAATTTAATAAATTCTTAATAAGAGAAGGTCATATTTTCTAAATTTTTATTAAAAGACAGACGGCGGCTACTTAATTACTTGCATATACGGCAGTAAGTCAGTAATATTTAAAGAATAATTACAGTCCGTCACATAATTAGCTACATAGAAAAATAGTATGTTTATTAAATTTCCGAAGATAATCTTTCTGGTATTTTCAATATAAAGAATTATTCAATTATAATTAATATAATTAATTAATTAATTAATACTATTAATAATAATGATAATAATAATAATAATAATAATAATAATAATAATAATAATAATAATAATAATAATAATAATAATAATAATAATAATAATAATAATAATAATAATAATAATAATAATAATAATAATAATAATAATAATAATAATAATAATAATAATAATAATAATAATAATAATAATAATAATAATAATAATAAAAGTAGTAATGAATATATTCCTCTTATTTTAAGTATTTAGTAAAACATTTTCGGTTTAAATAAAAGGCGCTCATTTCAAATATAAGGTTATTTTTAAAACAATTTCTTTTTAATAATTTCCTGAATTTCCGGATGTTGCCAATAGATAAGAATTGGTAGATCGACAATTTGTGAGACTCGAAATTGATATTGTCGAGACTCATAAAAACTAAATAGTTTTTTTAGCTAAAATTTATTTAACTTCACATTATTTAAGTTATCAGAAAAACTCTTTTTCTTTGAAAATATTGACATAAAAAACACCAAAATATTTTACATAGAAAATGAAAATTTATGAGTAAAATAACAAAAAAAAATTCGAAATTCAAAAGATAATAAACAAAAGTATTTTTATTTTTGCCGCTTGCGATATTTTAGGGACTTTTACATTAGTCATACCAATAATTTCTTTTTCTGTTGATCTTACATAAAAGACAAAATTCTATTTTCATTAAAAATTTGAAAACCAAATTGAAATTGAACTTTCACAACTTTTTACTGCTATATTATGTATCAAGATTAATTTTCTTTACATTAAATGTCTACAGTATTTAGTGTTCTCGGGGTTAACTGTACCGGGATTAATTGGCCGTCTGTCGTCAAAACTGATGGAGCTCAGACGTTGTTGACAGTTTGAATAAGCAAGGGTTACGAGATGACAAATTATTTAATATTTATTAGTTTATTGTTCCTAATATTTATTTTTTCTTGTTGTTAAATATTTTCCATTTACATATATTTGAAAAATTTCCGAGGTAATCCAAAAAATGTATGTAATAAAGTTTTGAGTGCAACTTTTAAATTTAACTTTTCTTTGCATTATTAAAAATTTTAAGTAGTAAAAATTTTTAAGTAATAATTTTAATAGTTTCTTCTATTTGACTTAAGATTGTTCAATTTTTCCTTATTCCAATTTTCCGTATTTTCAGGATTTATAGAGCGATTTCTAGATTCAGTATTATAGTTAAATTCTTTATTGGTTTTTTTTCAATTTTTTATCTAAGTTTTCGATTTTTCATTTTTACTATAGCGATAATTTACTATATAGTTTTTTTTAAAACTTTTTATTTCACGACGTTAAGGGCACAGAAACGAGAGTAAAAACAAAACATAATTGAGGTTCTGTTTTGACTCATAATGATGATAAAAATGTAACATTTTACTACACCTTGTATAAGTTGCTGGTAGATTGTCTTTGACTTTGTGATGCGGGAAGCATCTAACTTGGAACATGTCTGCTTGCAATCTAGTTGTGGCTGAACTGAAATTTTGGTAAGTATAGTGATTACTTCATATTTTCCCATTTGGTGCGAACTAAAGCCCATAAAGTAGTTTTTAGGCAGAAACGTCCACACTAAGCCGTCAGGCGGACGATTCATCAAGAGGACTGTTCATCACAGGATGGTTCATCAACAAATAATGGAGGTTTTTCTTTGCAATTTCTGTTAATTTGTCTATTTATTAAAGATTTTGGAAAAATTTTTCAGTTCGCTGAATATTGGTTTGACTGCATAATATACTACTGACGAAATGACTTTGTCATGATTATATATTTCTCTTTTAGCTAGCAACATTGTACTTGCACCAGGATTCCTCGCCAATTGAATACAATTGATGAGAGAAAGATATTCATTACTGGAAAATGTATGGAAGTAGGTAGTCCATACTGAATTCTGTATATCCTCAAAACTATGCAGATCTCTCTTGAAGGCATTTCCATAGGATGACTGGAACTTATTTATGAGGCTGTCTGTTAGGTGACTTTTTCTGCGAGGGACTTTCATCGGACAACTTCTGTCCATGCATACTGGCCTTCAAGCGTCACAGTTTCACTCCGAATTATTTTTTTAACATAGGGACTTCCCCGTGAATCTTTGAGACCTTCATGGATATAAAGACTTTAGTATTTCAGTCACCCTAATAGTTTGTATATTTACACTCCATTCTCCTCGCACCTTCAACCTACATACCATCACTCTTTCCTTCATAATTTCTTTTGCATTCACCATGGTGGTTTGGTGATATTCTGCACAGATGGTAACATTATGTCATTGGCTCTACATTCAAGATTGTATTAGTATATAAGCCAATGCATGAAACCAGACCATTTTTGGGCGTTTGAAATATTTTCTACCATCTTCCATCAAAGGACACGGAAATATTCTAGTCCCCACCAGTCTCATTAAGCTCCTGTTCTTAGGACTTGACCATGCAATCAATACTTCCTCCGTAAATTTGCTAAATCTGATGGGAGCCGAGGAAGGTCCATGATCGTGCACACATTTTTGGCTGCCTCTTCCTAAGCTATGCATACCATACACAAATCTAGTATTAATATCTGGAAGCCAATGATTTTTTTCGATGAATAATACTGGGCACTCTTAATAATTGGTAAAATCGATCTAATTACTTTCTCGCTTTGTCTGGGATGCTTTAACACTCTATTAACAATTATTTCAACATCCTTTTCCCTTCTTTCTTTCGTTTAATTTATTTTTGTCTAATTCCAATTTACAACTTCTTTGATTCTCATTGATTCTCCAGTCTCGGCTTCCCTCCAATTCAATATGTGTTTCTGTTTTTACAGATTGTCATTTGCTGGCATTTAGAAATAGTCTAATATTGTTTTTTTCCAATTTTTACCTCAAAGCAATTTCTAACTTATCTCCCCTGTTATCTCAAACAACTATCGAGATACGAAAATTTAGTTTTTACTTTTGGAATTTGTTTATTCTTACTTTTACTTATTAATTACTAACGACCTTGTTTTATTTCATTGTTTAATTTTATTGATTTTTTGGCATTTCCTTTAAATTCTTTCATTTCTTCCTCTCACTCCTGCCTCTCAGACGTCATTGATTTAACACTTGAAACGCAGTGCCGAAAACTTTTCAATAAATTTTGATAAAAACAACTGATCTATTTTCATTTTTAATTTCTTTTATCTATATATTTTTTAAACTGTAAAATAAAATATTGATTTATAATCTAAAAAGAAACGCATAATCATATTTTATTAAAAATTTTAAATATTTTAAAAATGAAAATGAGGTCTAAAGTCAAGTCTGGAATTCTAGACGTGTCACATGTTTATGATTTAGTCGTTTATCAAGTTCTGTGGGAAAACTTTTCATACAAATAATACGTTTTCTACAATATTAATTAACCATGTTCGCAACTGATTGACAGGTGTTATTGTACACGTGGGAAAATTGATAAAAAGACAGACAGTAGTTAAAACGTTTCCTCCTCCAGGATTCTTTCACAATCTATGACAATTATTACATCAGGTTTATCAAGAGGTATCAATACTAATTTTTATATTAATTTCTATACTAATTAAGTTATGAAAATAAAAGACTAAAGTAAACAACATTGATCTCTAAGTATCATTATCACTTTCCTTTATTTTTATTTTAGATTATATTTAAAATTATATAACTAGAATTTTCGACAAAGCATGGATATCGGGTAAAATGTACCTAAAGCTATTGAAAATTTTGGGACGTAAATTTTAGTAATATAATAAATGAAGTCTTTATCCTAAAGGTTTTGATTGTTTAATATTATGATTTTACTAAATTTTAGGATATCCGGACGTTTCATCGTCGGACTATTCATCAGGCGGACGACTCATCAAGAGGACAGTTTATCATGATATATTAATTTGCTTTGGATATATCTTACTATACGTATTACTATGTTAAAATATAGTAAATAGACAAATTAATAGAAATTGCAAAGAAAAACCTCCATTATTTGTTGATGAATCATCCTGTGATGAACAGTCCGGCGATGAAACGTCCTAGAATCGATTTTAGATAAGTAATTTAATTTAAAAGCAACGCTAATTAATTAATAGAATTATTAATTATTAATAATCGTATATGATATAACTTTTGACAAAATTGGGATATTTATGCATTAAGTGTTTTGAAGTTAAAATTTAAAAGACTGCCAATTCTCTGCAGCATAAAGCTATGGTATTTTATCAGAGATTGCAAAGACGCCCTATTGTAAATGTCTGTCGAACATTCATGTTAAATAAATAGAAACATTGATCTAGAGTGTGAAATGAAGATAATGAAAAGTTATTGATTATTTTAAAATTAAAATCTCTAATTATTTTTTTCATCTTTGACAAGAACTTTTTTTCAAATTTCACCACTGATTTTTTTCCCATTGTATTTATAGTCTCTTTTTAATATATACAATGGAAAAAAATCAGTGTAAAAAGTGGGAAAAAAGTGTATATATATATATATATATATATATATATATATATATATATATATATATATATATATATATATATATATTATAACAATCTTGCAATAGGAATAATTATAGGTGAAAACCATTCTATAGAAGTGTAAATGAATAAGCAAATATGACTTTGGGAATAAATTTAATTAATTATACGTCAAATAGACATAACTTGAGGAACTTTGGATAATAAAATGCATTATTGAAAGTGTCATAGTTTTGAGAGAGAAATTTTTCATCACCAGCAGCAATTCCAGTCAGATCACGACATTCACCACTTGGTAATTTTACATGTCTTTTACCAGTTTCAGTTTCACCTCGTTGAATGAATGTTGCACGAAAATCTTGCGAGGTCTTTTAATCCGCTTCCATTTATCCGATCAAGCTGAAACTTGGCGTATAGATTCATTGTCGATGGCATTGAGTTTTAATAAGTTTTATTGTCACACTAACACACCAAAATAATGTTTACAGCGTTAAAAATTGAAATTTTAGCGGCATTTTGAATTTTATAAAATAAATTATGAATTCGAAAATGATTTGAAACAGTCACATTTCTCATATAAAGGATTTATACTAAACATTGTTTTAATGCGTTGATTTTTTTCTTTATTTTTCTCTATTGACTATTTTAATTATATTTTTATTATTTCTTTTTTCAATTATTATAGATTTCATCTTATAAACGATTGACTGATGTGAAATAACGAGATCAACATATGATAATGAGAGCCTCCTTTGCAAAGAGACCACTGAAAAAAATATTACTAGACAAATAAATTTCAATTATAATCATTTTTCTGTTTGACAATTTTGAATTATTGTTTTCTAACAGAACTGTTTATCACATGAAATTTATTTCATTTTATTTCTGAGATTTGAAAATTAGGCATATTATCTTCAATTTCAGTATTGGAAATGAAAATAATATAATTTTAAATTTGTAAAATGAAACCGTTGAAACCATTAAATGATTAAAAACAAAATGTTAAAATTTGTGAGAATATTATTTAAATTGTTTTTGAATATATTTAATATATCTCAGTTTTTTAAGCAGATAATTTCTTTGTCTATTAAAAATAAAGTGTAATTCCAATTAATAAATGTTTTAATTTAATAATTAAGTTAAATATATTTTAATATTAAATAAATTAAAAGACATTGTTTAAATATTCATTCATTCATTATTGTTTCGGACATCGCTACCTTTAATTTCAGCGTGATTTCAAAACTCTGGAATTGTAACGATTTGTGAGAAATCTGTTGTGGATTCCTAATCGTTTTGTGTGTAATTCCAATTAATAAATCTTTTAATTTAATAATTAATTTAAATATATTACTAGTAGTATTAAATTAAATAAATTAAGAGACATTGTTTAAATATGTATTTAATTATTCTTTTTTCAAACATCGCAACTTCTAATTTCAACATGATTTCAAAACTCTGGAATTGCAACAATTTGTGGAAAATCTGTGTGAATTTGTCATCGGAATATTCCAGTTCTATGTGACCTACATGTCAATCCGAAAATATGTCATTTCCAAAAGTCATTATTACAATCCTCAATATAGCTATTTGTGGAGCATGGTACCTCTTCATCCATATACTGGACCAATTATTTCAACAACGCCCTAGGTTTCACATGAGGCTTCTCGGAAGATAACTGGATTCGCTGATGAGGACAATAACCATGATAACAAATATTCAAAATGAAAATGATGGCATATGAATGATGGTAACCCTAACCTCGAAGAAAATTTATGCTAACATTATGATTGGGAGATATTTAAAAGAAAATGCTCTGAGGGTTGCCGTAAATTAATTTTACTCAAAGACACAATTCATATAGAGATCGTTCTTTTGAAGTATAAAAGTTACCCATTAAAACTTTCAACGATTGGCAACAGTTAAAATCAATCTGTAAAACCACAACGGAAACATTTGATAAAGTTTTATTAGGTTTATTACAAGGTAATTGAATTTAATTTGAAAAATTTTAATAAAATAAATCATCGTGGTTAAAAATTTAAATATTTACAATTAAATATTTAAAGAACCCTATCGAGAGAAGTAGTGTAATTGGAATCCCCTAACTTTATTTAAATCTGGTATGATAAGACCATATTTTATTTGAATCGTGAATTTACTCGAAAGATCGCGACGGATGCCATCGACATCTTAAGCCCTGGAAAAATAAATTTTAACCATTACGATGGGTCATAAATACTGTTGGCAGTTCTAGTACGAATACTTTTATACTAAAAGTGCGACTGGTAGATGTAAATATTAACCCTTAAACCACTGAAATAAAATTACGAGGACAAACCAAACTCAACCAAACTGGCCGTTACAAGCAAACCATGTGTTTGATCGTGTTCAAACCTGCAAGTCGTGGTGTGTAGTTTTACAGACGAAAAACGGTTTTACTGTTTGGAACGCGAAAATGTTTTGATTTGAATTGAGTTGGGTTTTTATGATGACCGTCTGTAGACGGTTTTAGTGGTTAAAGGGTTAATAATCATAGTGATAATAATTAATTCAGTATTAAATTCATAAATCGATATGTTGATATTAACATTTAGTCGGTCAATGTGCAATGCACATTGTGCAAGTTATGTTTTTATGATGCGGATGTTAGTGAAACTACCCGGATTGGTGTCCTCGCGCGGTAATCTCGTGATTGTTAATAATGGTTTACTCAAGACCCGAATGTCCTGTTTATCAATAGTCTAATGCGGCTCTTAGCATAAAAAACGATGTCTTGTGGACTTCAAACTTTTCCTGGGAATGTCGACTTAAGAATTTTGTTTACAGTAATTCGGTGTTATTAGAGATGGGTTAAAAATTGGTTGGAACGACGTTGGATTTCTGGTGATCAAACTTTCAGCATGATTACGGAATTGTCTCGCTGGGATTGCTATTCACGGGCGATGTCGTGGTAATCACCGATCAAGGCTCACGAGATGAGAAAGTATCAGGGATGGCATGGTAAAGTATCATCATTGAGTGTTGGAATTAGTATAGGAAGTTCACTGCTGGATTTTCTGGGCTATTATCTCAGCCATTTGCTCAGTTGGTGGTTGATCTCTGATCGTTTAAAAGGATTAATGCCTGATTTCCGATATCCAATGATAGCTTTTGCCATTGTAGAAAAATATATACTGAAGTACAGTCTTACCCCGGTTAACGTTGTTAAATGGTTCCAGAAAAACGCGATGTTAACCGAAACAACGTTATACGAAGCAATTATAATTAAGAAAAAAATTCGCAATTAAATAGATTTAAAAGATTTAAAAGATCCTTTTTCACCATGGTGGACCGACGTTACAGCGAAACAACTTTATTCGGGGCAACATTATCCGGGGTATGACTGTATTACTTTAACTGTATTATCTAGTTCTTTTTTTTAATTAACAAAATATATTTTTAAATTTGTGTACAATATCAATGTTTCTTTTTTTATAAAAATGGGATAAAAAAGAAAAATCAATTTTATTAAAATGTTTTTTTTTCATTCAACTGAAGATCAATTATAATTTTTTATTAAAACAGCATTTTAATAAAATAAATTAATAATTGTAGGTTTGTTAAATAAATTATTAGTTTTTAAAAGTAAATAAAAGTTAAAATTTTCCATTAATTTAATATAAATTATTAAGATTTATTTTTAAATTTTACAAAATTAGTTCTGAATATTATTACAATTTATAAAAAATTTGAATTAACTATTTGAATTTTATAAAGTATTTTTGATTTGTTTTTAAGTTTATGTGATTTTTTGATATTTTATTAACTTTTAACCGTTTATATTTTGTGTTTTTATTTTTTATTTTGAAAAATAGCTGAAGATTCAAGATATTGTTTGAAAATTTATCAATCTTGTTTCGAAACTGAGATCAGGAATTTCTGGTTAAGATAAAAACCTTATTTTAAAGCGTAATATGATATTTAATTCATATTCTAATAACAGATTTGTGAGATTGAGTTTCTTTCATGATACCAATGAGGCTCAAATAAACTCGAAACAGTCACTCATTAGAAAATCAAAAAAAAGAATTTTATTCTTTATATTATGATCAATATTTATGTTTAATTAATTGTAACATATTTTTAGAACAACAAAATTATGCTTTAAATATCTATTTTATATATAATCATTTGTGAATATATTCCAAGTTTAGAAAATTCGTTTTTATTTGAATAATTATCATATCAAAAGAATAACTGTAAAAGTAGGTTTTCTCTTTGTTATTATTTCTGTATATTTAATATGTTGCCCTATTTTGTTTATTCTCTTTTATTTTTAGTTGATCATATGCGCCATCAGGATTTAAATCTTTCGTTTCACCTGCGATATATACAGGTGTATAAACTCAAACATTTTTTTTATTTTAGTTATTTAAATAGCTTTAAAAAAATTAACAAGTAAAAGTATTTAAATAATTCGTAAACTAATTAAATATTTTAATTAAAATGCATTGTTTTGTTTAAATTAGATTTTGTTAAAACACAATGTAAAACATTTGTTTCAGTAAATTTCTATTTTCCTTTTTGAAAATTCTTACGCTTTGATTTTTATAAAAACTGTATTTTCATTTTCCACTATATTTCACTCACAATAAAGAAAATTGGGTCTTGCAATAAAGAACAATCAAACTATTTCTATACTTTTTCTAAAATTTTAAAATTTAACAACTGACATTTGATAAAATTAGGGGTTCAATAACCTTGTTATTTATATTGTTTTATTGATTTATTGTCATCTAATAAAAAATTAAATTGACATCCTAATAATTTGAATCTGGATAAATGTCCAAAATATTTTATTTTATATTGATAAAGTTATTTTTTGATATATCAATAATTATAATCCTTATTATAACCTAATATTATAATTGGGGATTTTAGTTTTTTACTATGTTCCAATTATGTCTTTAAGGTTTGTATGTTTGGCGAACTAATAAAGAAATTAAATTTTTTCTAGTTAAATATTTTTTTAATAAACTATGTAATCTTTGATTTGTTAAAAAATTAACTCAAGTTTATTCCACTGAAATTATTTACAGTTGAATAATTTCTAGATCATGTCTTCGTAGTTATAATATCCAAGTTTAAACAACAAAGTATCATACCATAAAGAAATCATACGACCTATTTGATACAGTAATTTTTGTATTTATAGTATATGTAAAAATCAAATTAAGTATATAAATATTTAATTAAATTAATTAACTAATTTAATAAATTGTATATTGATTAATTTAGCATTTAATAAGTTTTATATGTAAATAATAATTGTGAATAATATATTGACTATTTAAAAGTAAATATAATTATAATATAAATATGTAATTTAAAATAAAAAAAATGTTTTTAGAATGAAGTATTTGATGTTTTCTTTCTTGACTAAAAATAATCCTTTTTGTTTTAATATTGTTAATAATAATAATAAATTTTGAATTTTGAAAAGCGTTTAAAAATAATGGACATCATCATTACTCGGACTACTCTGTTTAACATAACAAATAATTAAAAGTTATAAATATTTTAAACTTTATTAATTCATAAATTTTCTTCTTGATAGCATAATTCAAATAAAATTATTCAAAAAAATGCTTTTAATGTAATAAAGAATATAACAAACATCATCAATCAATAACATGCATTCACATAATCTTTAATCAAATGACATTGAAATTATTAAAAAGCTTTAAAGGAAAATGAACGAATAAAGCTAATGTCCCAAATATTTTCCCTTTAAAAATTGGAAAATAAAAAGCCTCGTTTCTAATCAACAGCCGAGAGACCGTTTATTGAAATAAAATTCCAGTCATAAATTATATCAATTATCGATTCCCGGTAAGTTTATCGAATGATCAATTGATCGAATGACGAGTTTATCGAAAAATAATATTTTTAAGGAATTTACGAATTGAGGATTTTATCTCAAAAAAGCATGTCTCTTTTTAAAAAATTAAAAACTTTTAAATATTTTATTTATATACATAAATTTTAAATATTTTATTTATATATGTACATAATATTTATATTATAATTTTAAAATTTAATATGAAAGATTGTGAGCAATCGATCGTAAATGATCATTTATATCAATATTTTCATCCCAACGATTGACAACCCGCAACAATCTTGCTTCAATATCACGATATTTTTTCTTCTTTTGTGGAGGTTGCTGTCCACTTAGATATTGTTCTATTTTTAGTTCATTTAAGCTTTGTTCTTTTTTTAACAGTTCGATGAATTTCCAAATTCCTGGATGAAGAGCGTTCAGCAATGTCTGAAATCCATTGTGCCATCCTCGTTTTCGATAAACTCGCTTTCGATGAACTCGTTTTCGATAAACTCGTTTTCGATAAACTCGTTTTCGATAAACTCGTCGGCTACCCAATTATCAGCATCATTAATGAATGCATCAATTAATAATTTTTAATTTATTAGTTTTACATTTTATTAAACAATCCAAGTCCCATCACATTAGTTAAAGTGTCTATCGGTCACTTTTCGCAAATATGAGCAATGGAACAATTTCTTTATTAGTAAAAGTAAATTGTTTATAGTGGCGCCAACTCTCAAACCTTAACAATGTTAAAGAGAAGTTATTTCAGTTCCGCCATACTATTCAATTTAGAATTACTTTAAAGTAGTGCATTTGTATAAAACATTTCTCTGTAAAAATTAAAAGCTGTAGTGAAAGAAAAAATCTAAAATAAATATTTTACTGCCTTTTAATTTTAAAATTATAAAAGGTTTAGTCGTAGCAATATAATAATTAATCATAATAAATAATAATAATAATAATAATAATAATAATAATAATAATAATAATAATAATAATAATAATAATAATAATAATAATAATAATAATAATAATAATAATAATAATAATAATAATAATAATAATAATAATAATAATAATAATAATAATAATATTAATAATAATAATAATAAAAATAATAATAATAATAATAATAATAATAATAATAATAATAATAATAATAATAATAATAATATTAATAATAATAATAATAATAATAATAATAATAATAATAATAATAATAATAATAATAATAATAATAATAATAATAATAATAATAATAATAATAATAATAATAAAAACATTTTTAATTATTATGGGAAGTTCTTTTTCATGAAGCATGGTAAAAAAATCCATTCTTAATATTAGATACTGGAGACCGTGTTATTACGAAAAATGTCAGGTTATCTGTAAAATTAATTTTACGTTAGTTCTCTATCCCATGACTTTATAAAGTGGTTAAATTTCGTTGGGAAAAATCTGTATGAATGTCAAAATGAAATTTATATTATTAAAAAAACATTTTTCTGATGATATTTTATTTTTAAATAATCATTTTAATTATTGCTTCAACAACGCGGCCTCTAAAGTTTAGTGAAAATTTATCAAATAAAATATATCAATTTACATATGATATGGAATTACAAGGAGCAAATAAATTATTTTTATAGCCTAAAAAGGATTTTACTACACTTTGAAAGTGTAAACATAAAATTTATAAATAACTTTTTCGATATAAAAATATTTGCTGTTTAAGTCGATTACATTACAGTTTCGCGAACAAATTTATCATCATCAGTCACTGACAAATGCTGATGGACTGAATCTCCCAAATATCCGGTGACGCAAACAGAACCGGCATTTGACATCGTGTTTCTTACTGAATAATTCGTTTGACATCGAAAATGAAACACTTTTTGTAGATTTTGCCGAAATCTCAATCCACAAATACAATAAATAAAAAAGTTTAATGATGAATTTAGAACCGTCAAAATATTAACAAGAGCCAGAATCAACTTCATAATGCAAGTATTATTATAGGGATCCATTATAATTTGACAGACACAACTAGGAGTTTCAGTAATAATGAACACCCCTATAACAACTACGAGCATTCTCGTTTCACGAGTTCGTCTGTTAGATCCAATTTGATTGTTGATAAGAATTTGGCGTCGTTTTGATGCCTTGATGACGCTGATTGCCAGTAAAGTGTTGAAAACAATTAACAAAATCATTGGCCCGATTATGTTGAAAATTGCAAATAAAATGCTGCCATAAATTAGATCGTAACTTTTTCCTAAATCACGATTTGGAAATAGAAAGGTGTTTTTTTTGGTTTTTATCTCTTTCCATTCCCATAATCTCGGTATGTTGTAAAAAAGGGCTAGAATTGCAATAGATAGTGAATAAAGCTTTGCTCTTTTTGGATTACTTCTAGAATGTGCCTGAAATGGTCGGTAAACAACAACAAACCTATCAATCGCTACGATTACAGCAATCCAGTTTCTTCCACATCGGCAAACATGTCCAAGATACCAACAGGGTTTCATTATTAAATATTTTAAATATTGGGCATTCGATTTGAAAACTTCATCTGCAATTTCATAAATTCCTTCGTATATGATGTAATAGACGGAAAGGATTAGAAACAGTATATCATCTAAAATCATAAATACTATTATAGTTAATTAGTATAACATACATAAAAATATTTAATTTTAATTGAACCCTTTAGGCGAGTTAACTCGATATGTATTTCGTAGCATGCCATACCACCAAAATCAAAATGAGCGCATAAACGCGTTTGACTTTGTTTTCATTTTACCAGCTAAGACCGAGTGTTCGGAGTGACATAAAATGTTTTAAAATTTTATTTTTGTTAGAAATTTCCTAGCCTGTAGTGCACGGCGCACAAATAATTTGCCGCGTTAATTAATTAAAAACTTGAAATTATTAAAAAAAAGTTAGTTTTGGTTCTTATTGTCCTTAAATATAAAGACAGTAATGACATCTCAACTTAAAATTGCATAAATAAAATAAAAGCAAAATAAAATTAGATAGTTTGGCAATTTTCATAAAATGAAACTATGTTAAAGAAAATATTTCATGCTATTAAAAGCAATATTTTGAAAATTCAAACCCGTACAAGATAATAAACATACTCTTTACAAAGTTTTGTTTGCCTTTCGGATCCCATAATTTATAATTAGTAAAATATAATAATTTTAAAGAAATTATTAAGAACATGAATTTACAAAATAATTATAACCAATAAAAATAATTTGATATTCAGACAACATTTTCCTATCGGAATAGTTTTGTAGTTTTTTATCGATTTTATAATACTTTTTATAACTGAATTTAAATAATTATTTTTTAAAAAATTTTAATTCCATATATTTAAGTTACTAAAATAATTTGTAAAATTTTCTTTAGTTCAACAACAATTTTAAAAATAATTTTCTCCATTTGACATTTTAAAAACAACTTTTTCTGAATTTGAAAGAGCTCGTTTTATTTTATTTTTTCAATTATTATCAATCAATAAATATAATATTTTAATTTGGAAATTCAACTTTAATCATTTTTGTAAAATATGAATTTGCAGACAGGAAATTAATTGTACATCTGCAAAGGGGTTTTTTAAATTCTAGATTAAATTTGTATTACTTTAAAAAATATTTTTAAATTATTAACACTAGTATAATCAAACACTAGTATAATCAACCATGACGGGAAAAGTTAAAATGATAATAAAAATAAAGTTAATTTTTTGTAAATTTTATTTTTTAAACTTTTCAAGTAACTTAAAGTTAAATTTTATTTGCATTGATTTTATGCTATAATCAGCAGTATTTAATTTATATGTTAAATTTAATATAATTCGATCTACTTTAATGAATTCTGAATAATTTACACGCATATGCATCTGACACATGTACAAACAAACAAACAAATTAATGAAGGCTATTACATTATTATTGTAAAAGAAAACCTGCAACCACTGGACATTCTAGTGATTAAAAATGATTATATTTTAATCGAATATTTTCATTTAAAAAATAGTTTTCAGCTTTGGCTTATTGTGTCATTTACTCGTTTAAAATAAAAGCAAAATTAAATTAGAAAGTTTGACAATTTTCATAAAATAAACATGTGGACTGTGATTACAAAAATGTTAAAGAAAATATTTCATGCCATTAAAAGCAATTTTTTGAAAATTCAAACCCGGACAAAATAATAAACATGCCCTTTGCAAAGTTTTGTTTGCTTTTCTGATCCCATAGTTTATATTTAGTAAAATATAATAATTTTAAAAGAAATTAGTAAGAACATGAAAATTCAAAATAATTATAACAAATAAAAAAGATTTTGCTAATCAGACAACATTTTCCTATCGAAATAGTTTTGTAGTTTTTTATCGATTTTATAATACTTTTTATAACTGAATATAAATAATTATTTTTTATAAAATGTTAATTCCATATATTTAAACTGCTAAAATAATTTGTAAAATTTTCTTTAATTCAACAACAATTTTAAAAATAATTTTCTCCATTTGACATTTTAAAAAACAACTTTTTCTGAATTTTTTTTCAATAATTATCAATCAATAAATATAATATTTTAATTTAGAAATACGACTTTAATTATTTTGTAAAATATGAATTTGCAGACAGAAAATTAATTGTACATCTGCAAAAGTGTTTTTAAATGTTGGATTAAATTTGTATTATTTTAAAAAATATTTTAAAATTATTAACAATTTCTGTCAAAATGTTGCTATAGTGCTAATTTGGATTTTAAACCAATTAAAAAATAAGCATTTATTGCAAAATATCTTTTATGTGAAAAAAATGACTAATGATGAAGCAAAAAATTAATTGTAAAATAAAACCTGCAGCAGTGGACATTCTAATGATTAAAAAAAATTATATTTTAATCGAATATTTTCATATAATAAATAGTCTTCAGCTTTGGCTTACCATGTCATTTACTTGTTTAACATTTAATTTCTGCTACTAACAAGATACGTTTATTTGATAATTGGATTGTTAGGGGATATGATAGAGGATGATTGTCAATTAAAACCATTTCGCAAAAACTTTTGATTTTGAATAAAGTTTTTTATAATTTTTATTAGTATATTTGTTTTTAAAAAAGAAAATCCCAGTAAAGAGTCAATTCCGGACACATTAAATATTTTAAAAACAAATAAATTTTTAATTAATGAAATTTAAATTTTTAAATATTGATTTACTAATATTTTTTAATTTATAATAAAATAAACAAAAATTAAAAAAATAAAATATGCATAAACTGCCAAAAAATTGGTTTTCACTTAAATTATTTCAACAACTCTTTTTGATATTTACAACATTGGAAATACTATTTATTCAAAATTCATTTAAAATTAATTAATAAATTTACTACATAATTTCTTCTCTATAATTGACAAATAAATACATTGGTGACCAATCTTATCCTAGACGAAATTCAAATTGTCATTTATAGATGAAAGAAAATTTATTTATTTTCAATTTTATTAATAGAAAATTTAAATCAATCTAAATTAATTCAGACTCTAAATTGATTTGATTGATATAAATCATTTTCAGTAAATCAAAAATATGGTGATCAATTGACTTTGTCCTAATAAATAAACAGGGCTCCTAAAAATAACTTAAAATAGGGTTAATAATTTAATTTTATTAAAAGGAATATTGCTGATTCAACTCTATTGCATACTTTCCCCGGTACACTGGAAATCACATCACTTGCAAATTAGCTTAGTCACAGAAAAATCTGTAAACTTGTAAAAAATCATTATCACCTCTGCTGACTAAAAAATTAGTCGATACACAGAAACTGTTTACAAGTGCATCCGATTACCTTTAGCATTTTTAACTTATAAAGTAATGGTGTAATATAATGTCTCACTTGAATAAAATATACAGTAAAAGCTTTGTGAAATAATTTAAACAAATGCTGCATTTTTGTTCACTTACAGAGGTCTCCCAGTATACACTTTTAATAATAAGAGCTGCTTCAATTGCAGTGTTGAAGTTTGAACTCAAAACCAATTACTATGTGTTTCTCATTAGTTGACATTTTGGAATTAAAAATTGAAAATGATTATTAAATATGACGTTTCAAAAAATAATATAATACCAACAGGTAAAAAACACAGATGTATTTATCTACTTCACACCTCTAGAAATTTTGTTTGGAAAATTTTATTCTGATATTTAACGTGACCCAATTTTAATGCAAACGAATCTTGAGTAATGTATCTTCATTTCTGTTAGATTTTAAATTAGTATTTTGTTTTATTTTTTCCACTTTATATAAACAAATGAAAGGATTGTGCTAAATATAAATCAATATATTGATCTCTGGTCTAATAAGAAATGAAGATTAATGAAATTGTAAAAAGACAAACGGTAAAAAAGATAAATGGATTAAAATTGGTTGTTTATAAGATATGTGTGTTTTTAATTTAATTATTTTAATTAACAAAAATCGGAAGGAAATATTTATTTGAAAGATTAGTACATTCAGATATTGAAAGAAAGCAATATATAATAAATCATATGAATTGAGAATTATGTAATGTTTAGTGAATGAAGTCAAGGTAAAAATATAAAGTGATGGATATGCATTTCGATACAATCTTTTTAAAAATAAACTATTATGCACAAATGTATCTGGTATGAGAATGGACATATTTATGAAGTTATTAATTGCTCTTTACATGTAAATTTGATTTAAAATTTTAGTTAAAAGACTTAAAGCATTTGAATAAATAGTGGTAAGATAGTTTAAGATTTTTAGAGAAGTCTGTGGATTGTGGATGGAAGAAACAGAAGAAAGATTGTATGGTCTCTGAGTAATTGTCCAAATTTAGGAAATACTCATTATGGGTGCTGGGGTTAGCGCAAAAACCAAAAAATTCATATATAAATGGAAAGCATAACAAATAATGGTAAAATCAATAAAAGTGCAAAATTAATTAAAATTTACTAAAAATCAAAAATGCCAAAATGATAGACGAGTTCAAAAATTATAATGAAAATTTAATAAGGTGTTCACGGGGAAAGTTAATGAGAAAAAACGGATTAATTAAAATTAATTATTCGGTATGGAAAACCCAAGCCAATGGATATGCCCGAGCGCTGGAGGAAACCTGATGCGCAGTGAGACCCGAGCGATAGAGGGAATGTTTTGAGCACTAATCAAAGATAAACAAATTACAATAATAAAAAACCCTCAAATATTGATTTAGTACTTTCTAGATAATTGGCCTCTTAGAAACAGCATAAAAAGAGAGCTCTGAAATGAGCAAGCCGCCATTTGGTCGAAGAGAAGAAGAAAGAAGAGAAACAGAAATCCTACGATCAGTAATCTAAAGGAGAAATATAGTAATCCAAGCAAGGCAAAACTCGTACAAGAAAAGGTGGAAAATTATCTGGAGAGATTGTTTGGTTGGATAAGAACACGAGGAGTCAGAAAGAGGACCGACTTGCAAATAAAAACTCAACATGGGTAGAAAATACAATTTTGGAAGAATGGTACAAGAAAATGGGTATTTTTGTGCTACAAAAACCGTGTCTAACAACTTTACACTTTTTGATTTTAAAACAAAATAGAATTACAAAGTATTATTATAGAAACTTTAAATTATGAATCAAAAATGCCCTTTATTTATGTTCATTTTAAAAATAAATGAAAATAATGGAATCTTTATAATCCCAAAACCGGAGTTTGTAAATATTTTTTATAAAAATTTGAGTGTGTTTAAAACAATTTGGAGGAGAAGATGTCAAAGAAATGAAAATATTTTAGAAAAATATTTTGATTAATTTTCATTTAGAAGTCGGATACATTGATGCCCTTTGCTATTTTAATTTTGCTATTTTATATTTTTTTTTTAAATTTAATTCAAAAATAGTTAAATAAAAAGTTATCAATATTTCTATAATATTTGTATAATCTATTTTAGATTTTACCCGATAAAAGGTTTTACTTTTAAAGAAACGAAAATTGGTGAATCGAATAACGATTTACCAGAAAAATTGTTTTAATGTGTAATGAAAGTTTTTTAAAAACCAATACATAACTAACTTGACAAAAATGTATTTCACAAATTAAATTAATATATTACAAAATAAACAACTAAAATCAAACAAAAGTCACATGGTAATACGACGTAGAATAGCGAAAAAACACTTTATATTTGGAGGTTTCTAAGTGATTTGTTTGCAATGTAAAAAAACATAATACAAATTAAATATTAAATTATTTTATATAATTGTAAAACAGTTATTTCAGCATTAGTTGTTTCTTTTTGCAGCATACTGTATTTCAATTTATTTTGTTGAGATACCGCAAATAATAATAATAGTATCAATAATAATAATAATAATAATAATAATAATAATAATAATAATTATTATTATTATTATTATTATTATTATTATTATTATTATTATTATTATTATTATTTTTCTTATAATTAAATCATTATCATGTATGTTTAACTATATATTCAAAAATCATGTTTCTCTTGTTCCAGTATTCAAAGGATTATCGAATATTTATAATGTACTTAGAAGAAAAGAACTAGGCATTTGTTTTCTTGGGACTTGTCTAGAAGAAAAGATGATTCCTTTGTTCATTTTTAAAATGAAACTTTCAAGTAAAGATGTTCAAATAATACATAAAAGAACGTTAAGAAGAATGTTGGAATCAGAGAAAATAAGGAGAAAATTCTTGAATAAAAAAACTATTAAATATTGGATTTACTTTGAATCAAATAACAAATGAGCTTTGCTTGCAGGTATGTGTTGAATGGTGTATTAAAAATTCAATTTCTCAGTTAAAATCAAAACAGAATATTCATATTAATAAATTAAAAAATTTGAGAAAATGATTTGGGATCTCTAAATTTAGTGTAGAGAATTAATAAACATGAGTAAAGTTGTTCTGTCAAAAGAGGGGGATCGTATTTTTTAAATTTGGTCCCAATCATTCCATTAAGAAAAGAATTGATGAAACAAAATTAAGTGCTAAGATTGAAAGTTTATACTTTAATATACTTCGATCGATGAAGGATATTTATACTAATTATTTGAAGAGAAAGTTGAGTTCGAGTACCATGGAGTATATTGATAAAAATAAAAAGCAGAATATTAAAGATTTTTCTATTTTAAAATATTTAGCTAAGGAATACATCAATATATGCAAGTTTGACAAAGGAAATGGATTGGTAATTCTTGACCATGATGTATATGTGAATAATCTTAATGATGTTTGGAATGCTCCTCAGTTTGTGAAAGTAGAGATTTCTCGGAAAAATGGAATACAGCCTCCTCTTAAGGATAAGAATTCCTGCATTGCACAATATAATAAACAAAGTGTTGATGAAATTATGGTTTCCTTTGAGGTTTTTAGTCTGTTTACTAATATACCATTGGTTGAAACAATTGAATTATGTTGCTTGTTATGGAATGAAAACATCTCAGAACATCATATTTTTGATGGAAGAGCATTTCGTGAACTTCTTGAATTTGCTACTTCAAAAATCAATTTTCTTTACAGTAATGAATGGTATCAACAAATAGATGGAGTTGCTATGGGTTCTCCTTTAGCACCATCGATAGCTTCAATTTCTTTTAGCAAGCTTAGAAAAGAATATTGCATCTTTCCAATGTATGAAACCCACTGTTTATAAACGGTATGTGGATGATATTTTCCTTATATTTGAAAATCAGAGGCGTGTTGATCCGTTTTGCATTATATGAATAGTCTACATAAAAACATTACATTCAAATGTGAATTAGAGAAAAAATCATCACTTGCTTTCTTGGATCTGTTAATACAACACAAAGAGAAACACTATGAGACAGAGATTTATAGCAAACCAACTGATACTGGTATATATACTTCATCCGAATGTTTTTGTGAATTCAAGTATAAAAGAGATATGGTAAAGGGATTGATTTATCGTTCATGGTCTTTGTCTTCTACTTTTGAAAATTCAGTAAAAAGTGTTGACAAATTGGTTGAATTGCTAATGAAGAGCAGTTATTTAAAATCCTTTTTATTAATTATGGTAAAATTTATTAAAAATCCTAAGGATCTATGTTGGAAAAAATCTGTGTGTGATGTTGTTGAGGTGTGTCTCTGATGAGTTAAATAAATTAAATAGTGTGAGCAAGGATGATGAGCCTAAATTTGCGTGGTATTGCCGTACTCAGAAGGTTTTAAGGATTATAAAGTGAAGATAAGAAAGCAGTCAGGGAATTTAAATAAGTTTAAATTTATTAATAAGTCTAAAACTCCGGTCGAATTATGTTCTGATCTCGTTTATCAGTTTACATGTAATGGGTGTAATGCCACATACATTGGAGAGACTTCCCGTCGTGTCTGTATTCGAGCTCGAGAATATTATAGACCGAAGGCTTTGGCCAGTATTAGTGAGCGCAATAAGGGTTGTAAAAGTAAAATAGGTATGTCTGATTTTAAAATTTTATTAAAAATTTTCGATAATTATTGGGAACGTATAATTTGTGAGGCGTTATTGATAAAGTCATTGAATCCGAAAATTAATGTACAGAATGCAGTGAATACTTGTGTTTTAAATGTTTTTAAATAATTTTTGTATATTGTATGTATTGATTGTTGTGTAATTGTTGTGTAAAATAATTAATAAAAAAAATTTTAAATTATTAAATTAAATTTTAAATGCTAAAATTTTAAAAATAATATATTATTTTAATTATAATTTAAACAAAATGAATGAAATGTTTTATTAAATAAAATTTTTTTATATAATTAATAAAATTAATAAATTTTTTTAAAATCCTTAATTTATATAGTTAATATTCATGATAATATTCATATTTAAAGATCAATCTTTTTCTATTTTTGAATAATATATTATTGGTACTTTATAAAGAAGTTCTAAAATAAATATTATGTTTTAAAATTTGAAATTATTTTTCTGTCAAATATATATACATATACAAATATATGTCATCATTGAACAGGAAATTCAATTCAGTCTAAGTAAACAAATCTATTTATTCATTTATTTAAATTTCTACGATTAGTTTATAAATTATGCTATATTTAAATACAATAAATTTTACAAACGATATATTAAAAGTAGAATCTTTATATTTTTTTATATTAGTCAAATTTCCTTTTAATAACAGAAATTAATAATTTTTTAAATTAACAACATTAAAAAATTAATAATAATAATAATAATAATAATAATAATAATAATAATAATAATAATAATAATAATAATAATAATAATAATAATAATAATAATAATAATAATAATAATAATAATAATAATAATAATAATAATAATAATAATAATAATAATAATAATAATAATAATAATAATAATAATAATAATAATAATAATAATAATAATAATAATAATAATAATAATAATAATAATAATAATAATAATAATAAAATTAATTGAAAGGTAACTCAAAATAAATTTTTTACAAACAGTGACATCTATTTATTATATTAAAATTATTATATAAATTATAAATAATGTGACAATTCAAGAATAATGTTACATTAAACAGTAAAATAGATTAAAGAAGAAATGCTTAAGTCGGTTTATTAACTATATATATGTCCTGTTTTGAAAATTTCATTTAATTAGATACATTAAAACAGTAATTAAGGCTTATTGATCTTATCTTAGTTGCAAAATTTTATTTTTTTCATTTTTTCAAGACGTATAAACCTGAACTTTCAATAAAATTTGAAATAATAAATTTTTTACTAATGATATTTTATTTATTTTATTTTTCCAAAAGATTAAAATTTTAATTCTAATAATAAATGAAATGACATTAAAAATTCAAGAGATAAAAATTGGTCATAAAGAGAAATGGTTCCAAATTGTTTTTTTTCTATAATTTCTGATATTTTTTGATAATTAATAATTAGAAACGTTAACAATTCGAGTAAAAAAACTAAATGCTGTAATAGTAGTTTGAATAGTTTTTAAAATTAAGTAAATTGGTGAATAATTTCGATTTATAGATGAAATTAACCTTACTACTGACGAGTCATTTGACTAATCCACAATTTCAATCATGTGAAGGGTTCAACAAGCTGAGAAGATCTGCTAATGGTTCATGGAGTACAATATGTGAAAGTTTAAAAAAGAATAAAATTTTGTTTTAAAATTGTTTATTACTATTTCTTATGATGCAGAGCAAGTTTATACAACATCTACCAGATGATAAAGTATTAATATTATTAATAAAATTATTATTATACTAACATTGATATTATAAATCAGTGTAAACTATGATGATTTTTGTGTTTAGAATTTTTTAAATGCATCATCATATATTTTATCAAGTCTACAGAGTATCGGTGTAAGAAACATATGTAAGAAAATGTAAGCAAAATTACCGAGAAAATAAGAAATATGAAATTGAAGGGAACAAAAGATTTCAGTGATAAAAGTTTAATAAGATCTATTTGAATTTCGGGTATTTTGAGTTGTTACATTTAAAGTTCTTAATACTGAATTTTTTGAAATTAATATTTATTTTTAATATTTACATTTCAATATTCTCTCTTTTCAACTTAAATTTGTATTTATATATTTATATTTATATTTTATATTTAATAATAAAAATAATAAGCCTACAATAGAATTCGGATACAGGATATAATAACTATAAAATACAAATAAAATATTTTTCTTGTATCAATGACATGAGGCCAGCTGATGATATTTACCGACAAACAAATATATCCATAAATAATTTTTATTTTTAAATCAGTAATAAAAATTATGGAACATTTTTAAATTTTCAATGTTTTCATGTCTATATAGTTGTAGAAAGAATTTCTTTATAGATTTCACAAAAATAAATTTTAGAATCAACAACGAATACTGTTTTATTGAAAAATATTTCATTTAATCGGATTTTCTGACAGTTTTTTTAAAAAAAACATTTATTGAATTAACTTGTTTATTTTTAACACTCTTTTGTAAACAAAAAAATAAATAATGCAATTCTCAGACAACTTTTCATAATGATTTTCTTAATTAAATGGAATTTAATAGACTTTTTAAATAATACATATTAAACAAAAAAAAATTAGTTTAATTTTTATTAATAATTATACAAATGATGGATTTCGACTGTAATATTATTCTTCTAAAGATTTTCAATTTAGTATTATTTTAAAAAAAACTTTTATTAATTATAAAAATAAAAAATAATAATTTTTTTAAAAATTTAAATTAATTATAGAAAATTAATTTGAACTTACACATTCCAAGGCCTGAGAGCAATACACTCATGGATGAACGAGACCAATCTCGGTTCAGAACTATTATTGATATAATATTTCCTACAATTCCCACCAGAATCAGAAAAGATCCCATTAAAACGTTGATTGAAAATTTAAAAATAATAAAGCCATCGGAACATGTATTATTGGGGATAATGACAATATAAAACGACTCATTGATATCCATTTAAAATCTATTTACAGAAAAACGTAATTTAAATATCAACTATGCGAAGAGGAAAATCTATAATTTATAAATAAAAAGTATTTTATGATTTTTTTTAATATTTCAAACGAAAGATTTTTGCATTTTTTTGATTGGTTCAATTGAATTGGTTTATATTTTGTTTTAGTTTTACGATATTTACCAATTGTTGAAACTCAATTTTCTAATTAATTATTTTTTTTATATTTTTATTTAAATTTGTTTATATTCTTACTTTTTCTTGGTTTGCTTTAAAACAATTAAATTGGAAAATGAATTTTTAAAATAAAAGATCTAATATATTTTTCAATCGAAATTCATAGTAAATTTAGATTTCTCCTACCTTTGTTTTATTAAAAACAATTTAAAAATAAATTTGAAATTTTATTTTTTTACACGGATAAATTATTTATGATACTATTATCATAAATAATTTATCCGTAAATAATTTATCCCCATTGATGGATCGGAAAGAATTCGTATTTCCATAATTTTATAAATTAATTAATTATGCGGCAACATTAAAAATGTTTACAGAATAAATTTTCTTTATTGTTTTCTTTTTATTTTTCTAATATTTGTTTTAAATTGAATATTATAATGTTATAAAAAAAGTATTTGATAAATTTCTACTTGCAATAAATTTTGTTAAAAGAGGAAACTATTTATTACAAAATTGAAAGAGTTAATTTTTAATTCAATTATATTTATCACATACGGTGCTTAAGTGACAGTTGCCCCCGGGCCTCAAATTTTTTGGACATCCAAATTGTAACCAACATTTTATACGTTAAAAAATGTATTTTTTAATATTTTTTAAACTGATCGTCCTCTAGTAAAAATCAATTTAAAAATCAAAGGTAAGGTTTTCATTTTAATTTAAAATTAAAACCTGTCGAAAGAAATATTTTAAATATTTCAAAATTTTGTTAATTTCGATTTTTCAAAAGCTAAAAACAATTCTTTTTACGTATTTACAATATTTTAGTAACTGATTTCATTAAGCTGTATTTTCTACTTTCGACGCATTGATTTTGAATTTGACATTTATTAATAATTGCATAATATTGTCTTTTTTTATTTTAATTTTTTTATTTTCAATACCAGAACTACATTTTTATTATTTAAATTTAAAATCTTTCTTAAAATTTACAAAAAACATTGAACTTAAAGATATTTTTTGCCCAAAGTTTTATTCTTATTTCAAACAATATTGTACGATTTGTTTAACTAAGCTGAGAGTATTTCCCTCATTTTTGTTTATTAGATATTTAACTATATCCTAATTTTGAAATATGTCCTTTCGATTTTTATTTATGTTGTTATACGGTATTACATTTACAACATTCTTTACACAAAAAGGACATTGGTTGATACAGGATATAATATATAATTCTTTGCGTTATGTTATTTTTATAACTCACCCGTAAATTACTTATTTTATTCTTGGGAAAATTGGTTAACTTAGTTAAACAAAATTCTATATTATTTGTGAATGTTATTTATTTATAATTGTTTAATATGGTGGTTATATTTCTCTTAATATTGTATTGTTTTAGTGATTCCTATAATTTTCTATGTATTCCATAAATTGCCTTCACTTTTAGATGATTTATTCATATTACAGTTTTCCATTACTTTCGATGGAAATATTAATTTCCGTTTAAATCCTACTTTATAAATATTTTTCAATAACTCTCAGACTTCATTTTTATTTGTTCTTTAATTATGCTCATATTTTAATTAACTAATATATAATACAAAAATATATTTACTCATTCAATACCTATATATTAAAATTTATTATTAAAATGCAACGTATTTGAAAAACATGAAATTTGTAATGTAATATTTTATTTATTTATATTTATTTTTAATTTAAGAGATTGTAAGTAATTGTCAGTTATTCAAAGGCTGGAAACAGTAATTAATCCTCGACCTGTTGAGATATTTTTGTAACACATCCTGCTGACAAGGGTCCAATTTACACATACAATATAAATTAACATAATAAAACCGTCTAAGTGGAATGATATTTACTAATAAATTTATTTGTAATTTTCGTTTATTATTATCGGCATATAGAAGCAATTAGATTAGTGTTCCGCGAAAAAAATGACTTTTTATCTTTAAATTTGCATTTAAGATACATATCATCAAAAACCTCAATTAATTTTTTTATAAGATGATTCAATAAGAAAGCCGTTACACAGATATATAAACAGACAAATATAAAAGTGTTTTTATTGCTTGTTATTGTTGCGCGTGGTATTTTCTTTGCTTATAAGAAGGCATTGTTTACGTTTACGACAGATTTAAAGTAATTTGTGATTGATCACTCATTGTCGGCAAGTATTTTTTGTCAGTGTTCCGCGTAAAAAAAAATCATGTGAATTGTGTTCCGCGCTTTTATATTATAGTTTAATGATCAACTATATTTACTAAATTAATATTTTGTTGTTTTGATTATAATTTTTCATCACAAAATAATATGACTGGTGTCGTTTCTTTTTCATTATATAATGGTTTACCACAATAGACGTACGAACAATAAAAGCTCAGAAAAAATGTTTTTATTCACTATATACCTTTTTTAGAATCTAATTATAAATACTTGATTCACGATTCGATACAGATTTATCTGTGCATTTTTTGTCCACGCCATTTTATATACGCTCCGTTTTGTCGCGCAAATTTTGTCATAAGATAGTTGTATATATTTTGATCAACAAGTTAAAAACTAAAAATTTAAAGTAAAAATCCATGTATTAATTTAATATGGTTCATGAAGTATTATAACAAAATTATAGAATGTTGATTTCATAAATTAAATGTTAAAACCTTGTGTGATTTGCCCGAACACAATTCGGGTAGGTATTTTGCTGACACAACGATTTGCCCGAACTGTATTCGGGCAAATCGTACACGAAACTTTTTATAGTGATTTACTCGAGAGCAGCTCGGGTCATTCCCCCACCAGTCTAGAAAACAAATCGCGCGTGTTGAGTGACGCGTGTCGTAATTTGATCTTACGAGAACAATTAGTCACCTGCTACTCGTCCAAGAGGTTGACCACAGAAGTGGTTAATATTAATTCGGATAAATCAAGTTTAATAACTTATTTCGAAAGAGAATTCATTTCAACAAATTGGATGGTGGTAAAAACATTGATAAGGATCACTGGGTAAAATCTTATTCAGTTTTATTTTTCAAATAAATGCCATTTGTCAATTAGTACGTAAAACTTTAAATTTTGTCATTGATTTGGAGTAAAATTTAATTAAATCATAATCAATCTAAGTAGATTAGTTAGAAATGTATGACAGTTTAAAGTAGTCTTACCAAATTCATAGAAAATCAATGCATTTTTTAGAACTACATGGTCATTTGGAGTAAAATTTAACATTAATGGTCAATTCAAGTATATTGTTTAGTTATATATGATCATTTGAAGTAGCTTTTAAGAAATTCATAAGTAATCAATGTATATTTGTTAGAAATACTTTATTATTTAGAATATCATTTCACAAATTCTTGGGAAAAACATTGTTATTTGATATCATTTAGTGAATTATTACACTATTTAGTAACAAGTATTCTTTTCAAACATTCAGAAATTCATAGAAAATTTATATAAATTTGATGGAAATATTTTTTTCTAGAAAATTATTGGAATCAATTTGTAAAGACGTTATAAATGAAATGTGTTGGTCAAAAGGAATTTTGATAAATTGTAAAAAATATATTTTGTTGATTTATTTAATTATTTTGCTGTTAAATCATCTGGAGAGGTTTGTGCAAATCGAATGAGCTATAGAACCTTGAAATCAATTGACCAGATTTCTGTGAAATCAAAAATTTAAAAGTTTTAGAAGGGGGTTGGCGGCATATTTCCTTTGATGCAGCGACCTCATTACATACTACTTATGAAATAATAATTTTGATAGTCAAATTTTTATCTTCTGATAAATTCTGTTTTAAGAGCGATATTTTTTATGTATCTTGAGCATCTTGCAAATAGACAATATCAGGCTTCCGCTCATTTTTTTATAATGACAATTTTGATCTTTGATAATTTATTAGAATTAAATATTTCCAATACGACTTTCATTAAATATATCAATGTTAGAACAAATTCTGATAATTTTGAAAACTTTCAAATAATTTTTTGATTAATTGTTATATTTTTAAAAATTTACAAATTTTTGTTTTTAATTTGCAGCTTATTATTAAAAAACAAAACAATTAAAGAATTTTTAACCATTATTAATTTGAATAATCTATCATTCCATATTTTATAAAAGTCTATTGTCAAACGTCTAATATCTTTATTTCTTTTAGGCTCTTATTTCCTGAATTTAGTTTTCACAACTAGTAAGTATTTTTTATTCTTGTTATTTTATTCATTGCTATAGTTTATAATTATCATGTTAATTGGTTTTTATAATTATTACTTTATATTATTAATAATTATAATTTTCCTATAAGGTAATTAAAGATTTTATCCATAAAACGTCTTCTTTTTATTAAATTAAGGATTTTAAATGCAAAATTTTATAGATTTTTATTTTTGTTAAATTTTGAAAAATCGAAGCATTTTTGTTTGAATGAGACTCTACATAATTCATAGAAAAATTAACTATTTTAGGATTAATTTAGCTTTCAATAAATGAAGTTGTGACATTTTCAAAAGTTCAATAATTTTTAACTTCTGCAATTAAAAATTTATTCGATGACATTTTCTTGATATTTCTAAAACAAAAGTTTGACTTTTTATTATCAGATGTATAATCATCTTTCAAATTAAATTAGAACTGTTACAACACGTTAAATAGTTTGGAATTTTCTATGGAAATGATTTAAAATTACTTATTTTTAGGAAATTTCAACTTTGATAAAACTTTAAAAATTTAAAATAGCTATTGCTGACTTCGGTAAAATTACGGAAGAGTATTTTTTCTCTTACTCTTTGTAAATCTAATGCGTCTCTACGTTGTCAAATTTCATTAATTTACCTTTTGAATACGCAACCCTAACAAAATTTATTTTTTGGTTGCTGATTGAGACAATACGAAGAATAAAGAATTTCTCCATTCATTCTTTTTGAAGATATTAATTGGGTAATCTGGGTTTCGATAGCGAGTTTTATATGATCAAGTTGTTGCATTTGGTTTATTATTCAGCTTTAGATTCTTTTTGAATATGGATTGGTTAATTTTTAGGAGTCTCCTATTTTCTAATAATTGTTTTTCCAGATTTTCAGCATTTTTTAGATAATCTTATTCAATAAAACATAATGGTGGTTTTAAATGGTTAACCAAATTTATCTATTGAATATATTTGATATACCGAAAATATTTCATAAACACATTGATTGTGAAAGCACAATTACAAAAAAAAGAAAAGATAACAAAATATGGAAAGAGATTTTGGTTAAAATCTGAAGAGGTTTAGCGTATACATTAAAACACAGATGAACTTTGTTATGTAATCAAAAAAACTGTAATGTTTAATTAAAATAGGTAAATTATTTGGGTAACTCTAAGTTTAATAATGTTAATTGTCCGTTTAATATGGTTGCAGTATTGAAATAACATAAATATAATCATTTATATTGTTTTCATTATTATTATTTAATATTATTATTATTATTATTATTATTATTATTATTATTATTATTATTATTATTATTATTATTATTAAAATGATGATTGCTTGGTAGCAGCATTTATTATTTAAAACAATAAAATGATAATTAAAGCCTTTTGCTGCAAATAATGTATTTAATGAAAGAATTTTCGACTATAAGGATAGTAGATTGATAAGGACTATCTTATAGTCGAAAATTCTTTCATTAAATACATTATTTGCAGCAAAAGGCTTAAATTATCATTTTATTGTTTTATATTATTATTATTATTATTATTATTATTATTATTATTATTATTATTATTATTATTATTATTATTATTATCATCATTAATATTAATATTAATATTATTTTTATTTTTATTTTTAATATTAAAAATTAAGTAAAAAACAATTTGAGTTAAGTTTACTAATGGTATATTTTTTATAACAAATGAGGTTTTACACAATTTAATATCTTGTTGATTGAAACTAGCAATTTTGCTAAGTTTTCCTTTACTTAAATATGTTGTTTCGATATCAATTATTTCTATTCTGCAAGCCATAGAAGTGATTTTTACCAATTTCACTTAATATCCCTAGTGCATTAAACATAAATTTTTATGATTTTTCTAGAGCTTACAAATCGCTATTGCGCTAGTCAGTCTCATCAATTTCGTTTTTAAATTAAATTATTATTTTGTGAGAAAAATTGTTGTTAATTAATTAATTAATTAATTAATTTGTATTTTGACGATTACACTATTTAAGCGACCTCCTAAACCAATTTAAAATTATTAAATTCATCTCCAATTTTTCATTTGCTACCTCCTCATATCTTTTCCCCGAAAAATATTTTGAAAGTCTCCAATCAATTTACATTATGAATTTGCATCTTTTAACTATTAATGAATTTTACACTTTAATTTTAATTAATTATACATTTTAGACAATTTTATTTCTGTACTACTTAGCATGACCTTTAAAAAATAAAAAAAATTATATTAAAATTTTGAATTTGGATATAATGTTTAAGATGAATAATTTAAATAAAAATTTTAAAGAAATAATTATTTGTTTCACAAAGATTTTTGTTACTCATGAAACTCAAAGTCTATTTTTAAATTTC